>VZRX01003736.1:0-46816 GCA_013398075.1 Notiomystis cincta
GTCACAGAATCACCCCACGAGAATGACTGAACTTAACTTTGCCTGATGAATGCAACCCAGTTTTTTCCCTCTCAGTTTTCCCATATTAATTCTGGTATATTATTATTGCAGAAAGATTATGATAGATCATCAGGAGATTGGCTACCAAAATGTTGTCTAGGACAGAATCATTCCTTGTGCTTTTTGAGGCCATGTGTAGTTTCAGTAGGAAAGTTTTTATTATGTATGAGATACGCAGATCTAATACGGCTGCACAAAAAATGTTAGCTCTGCTTTTGTTGCCCTGAGCAGATAAAGGAAGTTCCATTTTATTTGACTGAGTTCCTTCCTAACACAGAAAGGGCTTGTGGAATTTCACTTTACCAAGGAAAACAACCAGATATGCTGAATGATTTGAAGTGTGTTGTCAGGATGACACTTCCTCTCCCCCCCCATCAAGTCCACCCCAATGTCTTTAAGGCACTCTGTAAATTTGGAGAGATAAAGCGAGACAAGCAAGGACAGGTAGTTCTTGTAGCCTTCATAAAGGAATAGCTCTTGACTTTTGAACTGGTCCCATTGATCTGAAACTCTGGGAAGAATCAGCTTGGAAGCTCACTGGCCCACATCTTCTGTGATTGACACTTCAAAGAAGAGTTTAAGTTCAGTTCTTCACCCTTGTCGGTTCTACATTTACACAAGTATAGAAAAATAAATCCTTAAAAATGAGGATTTAAAATGAGACTCAAGTTTCATGAATCCATTTTTCTGGCACAAGTTCAATGGACTGAGTTTTATGAAAACTCCAAGAAGAATGAAAATGGAGGTGAAGGTTCATTTTTAATGCATCCTTCTGTGTAGCTTTCCCAGTCTCTGCAGTCTCTACTACATAAAAATCCCAAACAATTCTTAGGGTTCCTGATGACCTTCTTCCTTTTATCTTTATTCTGTAAAACTACAAGTGAATTCCAGTATGTCATCAGCCCCACAGCTCATAACTATTTAAGCACAAATCCTCAAACACTAAGTATCATGCCTCTTGGTACAGTGCTTAATTGTGGATGCTGAACTAAATCACACTTGGTAAAATAATACGAATTTTAATGCATCTCATTTGATAAAATTCACAGCAGACTTATTAGAAGTCTGACATATGTATAAAGTAAAAATATTTCTTAAAAGTAGAGTAATATCAGTAATTCTGCGTTGGATTTGTGGAAATGCAGGAAGTCATCTGTTCTCCCTATAGTCAGGCTCAGAGACAATGACAGGCCTGGGAACAGAACCAAATTTTCCCATGTGTGATTCCTGTGACAATGTTGCCTTTCCTTGCACTGCAGTGTTCTCAGGCTTTTGGTGTTCAAGGAACAGTGGGTCAGACTTTTCAGACTGTAATTATAAGTAGAATAGAGTGCTAGAAGTATGTGATACAGTTATTTTCTCTTTTGGTAATCTGTCTTCCATCACTAATTGTAAGAAACAGGAAAAAAATCAATTTGAAAGACATTTTTCATTATAAAGTTTGTTTTCTTTTTGATTCTCTTAACATTAAACTTTAAAATGAAAGGTCACTTCAATATTAAAAAAAAGGAGAAAACTCTTGTTCCAAAAAGATTAGAATGAAACAATTTCCCTTATGAATAATGATTTTTCATTTTTCCTTAAGAAAGTGCCAATCAAATTGGCATATTCATGTTAAAGGTTGGGGGTTTTTAACAAAGAAAGTGTTTTCTAGAAAAAAAAAATAGGTTTCACCAGGTCTAATGAAGGTTTTGTGTTTGAGATATGGATAGAAAATTCAATAATTCATGAAGTAAAATGAGACCCAGTTAATTGTAGCTTAGTGGCTGTGCCCTTCAAATCTAACAGAAGGAAACTGGTTCAGTCACAAAGTCAGAAGATGATCCAAAGCTACTCTAGCAAGGATGTACATAGGTAAGGAATAGCTGCTTTGGACAGGCTTGGTTTTGACCATAAATATACTTTCAGACTACTCTCCAGTTACCAGTTACAGCATTCTTATCTGTTCAGCTGGCACAAAAGGTTGCTGTAGACTGAGGGTGTCAGAACAATCTCATTTCAGATGGTGATTTTTATACAATTCTGGATTGTGCTACATGACACTCTGAAGCACGATAAAGGGACAAAAGTAAAGTATTCATTCCTTGCTATAACCGAGTGAAAGTGACAGCAAGTTATGAACAGGCACATACAAATCCTTTCTTTACAGCAAGCAGAGATTTGCCATGGCCCATCAGGGAACTGTGTGCATCAAGAGACAGCTTTTTATTGTGGCACAGTTCATAGTGCTGGGCCTCTGCTCATCCACAGCTGAAGGTGTTGGTCCTGGATAGAACATGCGGAGGCTTTTGTGTTCCTTGCCTAGATACAAACCTCTTTTCTTTGGGAGAAGAGGAGGGGTAGCACTAGTCCAGTGTGGATTTTGGACTTAATGATGCCACAGTATGGCTTTGGGAGAACAGGAGGATGGGCTATTGCAAAAGGTCCTTTGGTTTAGATATAGACAGACCACAGTGCTCCACTCATGGGTCACTTTGTAGGTCTCAGGGTAGCCAGTAGAGGAAAAAAACTTTATTCAGGGACATTTTTGGTGATAGCTTTGTTTCAGGAAATTTCAGAACTCCTCATGAAATCTTACTGTGAAAAACTCTCTAGGGAACCATCAGAACTGCAGCCAGTGAAAAAGCTGCAAAAAACCACAGCAGACCAAACTTTCTGTCAGGCTGGCCAGCTGACCATCATTTTTCATGGCTCCCAGTGACTGTCTTTTTCTAACAAATATGAATATGTACTAGAGCAGGATTTCAGAACCAAAGACTCCACTGGAAAAAAGGAGTTTATAAGACCCCTAATATCTTGTGAAACAACTCTTCTTTCTCAAAGACAGATGGTGTCCAATATGAGCTCCTGTATTCATCTGCCCTATGATGACAGCTAAGAGAAGTCATTCATGCAAAAAGATGATAGCACTTGACAAGCAAAATCTGTAGTTTATTAATAATTAAAAATTATTCCCATGTTCTCTTACTGATTGAATATTTAATCATTTGTTCAGTCAATACCAATGTCTCATTTATTATTCATTAAAGATAAATACTGTGTAGTGCTTCTGGATTGAAATGTGTTACACCAAGATTATTAAGAGCATCCAGAGTTGATTTATTATTTAGAAATCGATTAAACTTTTGTACAGAATTTAATGACTTAAATAACCTTTCAGATTTTTAAAGTTAATAATAAGTTTTATTTAAAGATTGGTTATGTGAACACAAGCAGTGATGGTGGAAAAAGAAACTCTAGGACTTGAGTTTAACAATTAAACTGAGATGGTTTTGGAGAGAAACACATCACTAATATCAGACCTTCCTCACACATCCAGAATGAATTTCTTCTATTTTTAATGTAAAGTACAACAGTACATGCTGTGCCATAAGCTTGCCACCACTTAGTCCAGTCTTCTGAGGAATCATCACAACTCCACTCCATTTCCTCACTTTTACCCACTTCACATTTTTTTACTTGACCTTTTTGAAGGGACTCATGTATGATTTATGGAAGTTTTGCTGTAGCTCTTCTCCTTCCTCTGTATCCTGAACAAAGCCAAAGATCAGGAAAGGAGAGTTTCATGTCTTCACATCCTCTCAGTGGTAACTTACCACCTGAGGAGTATAAGGAGATGAGACACTTCTTTCTTCTCTGCAAGTGGAGAGTCAGCCGAGCAGCAAAAGGTCTGCAGTCTCTCTCTCTAAAAAGGTTTCTGACTTGACTCATAGTGACTAACAGCTTAGTGAAACCAGTCTCCAAATAAAAACTCTTTGATTTTTATAACTCCTTAATTGCTGGGGCAAACTTGGGGTCTGCAGCCCAGGTCAAGAGATTGAATTTACTTGAGGAGACAAAGAAGAGAATAAGCCATCCCTGAGCGGGTTGAAGAACAACTATCTATTGATTATACCTTTGGATTAGAGATCTCTGGCTATATATGTTGTGCAAAAATTGTGGAAAAAAAGAAATAGATTGGTTTATTAGTTTGTCATAAATAAACAAAACCCCCCTTGAGGTATAACATAAAAACTGAAGGTTTTTCTCTACTACTTTCTTTTCAATCTTATTATTCAAGGTTTGGAGCTCTTTTTCCTTCTTTCAAATAATGCTGGCCTTCCCAACCTCACTAAAAGAAAATTTTCTGGTCATTCTTTTCTCAAATATGGGAAACAGCTTGAAAGAGTTCAGCTACCCAAAAATATGTATTCTATAGACTTACAGACTGTAAGGGCTGCCATATGGTTTCTTTCTGCCTCCAGCAAACCATATTTCCTGAACTACCTTTAAGTCCCCATGCTTCTCAGTTAGGCACATGCAGACATTGATGTTGGATGCCAAAGCAGGCACCAGAGGAGAGAACCTTGATCGATCATAGTTATCCCCTTCAACCCCTCAGAGGAGGTATAGAAGTTCAGTGGAGACAGTATTTACTAAAATTGAGATATTCTCTCCCATTCTGGCTTATCTGTATTCAAGAAGAATAGGGAGGACCTATGCAACTCCTAGGTAGATTTCCTCCTCTCAGAAGCAGATCTTGCTTTTTTCCTTTGTGTACACATTGCTGAGATTACAGACATGCATATTTTCCATGCATGTACTTTTCAGAGAAGGAGGATATTTCTCTGCACATTTTCTGTGCAGATTCACTCCTATTTCATAAAGAGCGAGTGTAATATCAGAGAGAACGGGCAGAAAGGTTTTAAAGCAGTTGTTGAAAAAGTGCCAAAGTTGTTTGTGCAGCAAAGCAAGGGTCCCCTGTGTTCAGTGCAGGGGCGGTTGTAGCTGAGCACCAGAGCTGGCAGCAGTGAGGGAGGCTGCTTCATTATGGAAAGGCTTGGTGGAGAAGAGAGGCTTGAGAAAAAGGAAGTTTTGTATGTAGCCTTTGGCTGCATCCTAACAAGCTAGACAATTAACAGTGAGTGCCCTGCCATGGGAAGGAGTAACATCTTCTCATCTGTCATACAAGAGGCAAGTTAAAATAACTCCTACTCTGTATGTGTCCACAAAGGCTTGTCACAGGCTTTACCCTGAGAGCATTTCCTCATTAAAAGTGAAGGGTAGAGACAGAGTGTAAATATCACCACTATTCTGTAGTTCTACCTGATGTTGGTTTTGTTGAATCAAAGCCCTCCTTTTCTTTAGATTCAGATGGCTGGAAAGAGAGTGTGCCCGGGCTGAAAAGGGCTGCCCTGAGACACTGGGGACTGTATAGAGCAGGGGGAAATTCAGGAAGAAATGTGACTCAGTGGTGAGCAAAGGATGAAAGTGCTGGTCTGGGGAGGTCGTCTTCAATAAAGACAAATTTGCTAATTGTTATAAATGCAAAATATCCGTCAGCGTATTTCTAAACACACTGTAATTAAGATTAGATTACGTGTGTCAAAGGCTATAATTAATTTCTGCTTGTTGTAATTATAGAAACCAGAAGAAAATTGAGTGATTACAATATAATTAACATAAACAATCATTAGAAAAGACATAAGAAAGGCACTTTTGAGTACTTCAGGAAAAATTTTGGGGGTAGGTAAAGAATTTTGATTCTTTTTTTAATTTCTAATAAAAACTTGAACAGTGTTAACTCCTCAATAAAAAAATTATTTCTGTGTTTGAAAATGATTTGAAGTGTTCCCAGTGTGCTGCTTAATATAGTATACCAGAAAGAAAAAGAGTCACTAAAAAGCCAGGACTTAGACACTTTTAAGTATGACTTTAAAGTAGCTTTTAGTGAAGAAAATGTAACCAGCTAGGGAGAAAGGAAAAAGAATTTAAAATAAATAAATCTTTGGAAATGTGGAGTGGATTGTGTGCTGTAGAAGATTCTGGTAACTTGAAAGCTTTGCGCTTACAGAGACCCATCTTAAAAATTAATCACATCAAGAGAAACACTTTCATCTGAAAATGACTTTGCTGGGCCTATTTATGACAGACTTCATGGATCAAATTCATTGAAAATATAGTTAATGAGATTTTCAGTGAGACTGAGAGCCAGTGTAGGACCTGAAACTCATTTGAAGTCTTTTAAATGTTATAGCTGGAATTTTTTAATGTTGTTTTAAAGAAAGATGAGTTTCTATCAGTTTATAACTAATCAGATCATTGGTATGCAGACTTTAGGGTTTTGTATTCTTCGGTATTTATTTTGCCTTTTTGTATATTTAGAGGAGTGTAATTCCATTAAACCAAAAAAAAGCCCAAACCAAAAACACCCTCAAAAAACTAAAATTGCATTTTTTTACATTCTTGGAAATAAGTAATACATCCTTCTCTTAATATGATGAACTGTTCAAATGCTCTGATTTCAGAACCTAAGGTATTCTGATTCATATGTATATCTCAAAGATGCTCAGAATACATGATGTGAATAATTTAATATTGATGTCAAACATCTATTGTGACTTCATGCAGGTCAGTAAACTGCTACTTTTGGGCACAGTATTTACACTTCTCACTGCTCCTACTGTCTCTAGGGAATTCTTTTGCTGGGTTAGTATTTTTATTTTGTTTATGAGTCTACAACATTAAAAGTTTGGTAAAGTTATTTTTTAATAATTAGCATTATGTCTCTGAACTTTAAGCTTTGTTGTAAAATGCTGAAAAATATTAGATTGGTTTATATATATTGAAATATTTCAATATAATATTAAAATGTAGCATTAAAATACTTCAGTCTTTCCCTGCCCCCCTCTCCAGATTTCTATATGACATCTTATTCATAGCCATGGTATAGGAATATGTGTGATATAAACAGATTTCCTCCCTGCCTTTGTTTTGGTTGTAAAAAGCATCTTCCATTAACTGTGTGGGATTTCAGATTTGGAGAGTGAACACTTTTTGTCCCTATAACTGTATCGATCCCTGTGTAGTTCAAAGCCTTAGAAATTATAAAGTCCATGACAAAAACACCAGAGTCTTCCAGCACCTCCCTCCTATGGAATCAAGATAAATGATCAGTAGGAATGCAAGGTTTGAGGTCTTGATATTTGGTGAGTTTCTTTTATTTGACTCTTTCCTGGCAAGGAAACTCCTCTAGACACAGCAGTAGAGGAAATGGAGATTATTGGTGGCTTAAGAAGGTATTTTTCAGCTCTCAGGCAGGGATTTTACTCTCCTAAAGGAGACAATGTTTTAGATGTCCAGTCTATTCAAACATACTGAATGGTTTATAATTCCCAGCATGGCCTGTGAAAAATAGCTTGCCAGGAGTCTTCTTTATGACTGATAATGGACAAAATGGACCACTGTCCTGGACTTCCTTCCAGTTTTAGTTGTTGGGAATCTGTTAGAAGCCAAAAGACAATAGAGTATGCAGCGTTTCACAACTCTGCTTAAGGCAAGCTACTTATTAATTATAGTGTCATAATCCATCAGAAATACTTGACCTCAGTATGAAAGGGTCAGACTGTAATCTTTTGAAGGCTGGGGTATTAAGCCCTTTGACAAATTCATTCAAAAGAAATAATAATTTGTTTGTTTTCTTTTTCTGAATTTGATCACACACTCATACACTATAACCAAATTACTGGGACACTATTCTTCAGTGAGGAATAAGCAGCTGACAGTTTTCTGTCCATAAGACCTCAGAAAGGCTTAACTAGGAAAGAGGTGATTATATATATATATATATGTGTGTGTGTGTGTGTGTGTGCGTGTGTGTATATGTAATTTCTGGCACTGAATTTGCATTTTAACCTCTAAAGGCTTTGTGGTTTGTGTTTGTGTCACTTGATTCTCCCCAGACACCTACCATTAAAGTAATTTGACTCAGTTATGGATCAGTCCCAGTAAAAAATATACCTAATGAACAAGTTCAAATGAAAAACTTCTCCAGAATGCTACTAGAGCATTCAGGCATGTGGGGCAATGACTTGGGGTCAAAGGTCAAAAGTCACTGTTTTGTGATAATACTGAAGACATTCCAGAAAATACCATGCCTCATCTAGTTCTAGGCAATGCTGGCAAAGAGAAAATTGAATTTCAATATTACAGTTGTGACCATCTTTGTACATGGAATCCAAGGGATGAAGTGTCCCTTAAAGAGAGAGTTCTCTATTTTCCACAGTTTGTGAATATAAACGGTGGTAAGACTGATAATTAGGTTTCACATTTCAGAATTGTGAGTGCTGGATGGACAAACAGGAAGTATTTCAACAGAAGATAGTCTTAACAGAAACTGTATTTCGGCAACAAGCCTCGGTGCCCAGTTACATGCCAAGGCCAGCTCTGGGTATGGCCACCTCACTTATTATACACCAGTGTTTAAATGATCTTGTGCCAAATGACATTTCTCTTCTCTGCCTGAATGCTTTCCACAGGAGATTTTCTAGTGAGATGTTGCCAGTGTCCAGCCTTCCCAAATCCCAGCAAGGGCTTCAGACTGTGCTAACCTCTGTGGGGCTGTGGAAAGCCCATCTGTTCATTCAGCCTTTTGACGGTTGCACATTAGCTGTGATGAGGTTTTGTTTATTGCCCTCCTAATAAAACGTGTTGGATGTTACCCTTGTGTTTATGTTGTTATAGCATGGGCTTGCAGTTATAAATTTACATTCCCTTCCTTTGCAGGCAGTTGCTGGCACTATGATATTGAGTGGAATCTAATTGCAAAATAAATTCACCTCGAGGGACCTTTTCTTTCAATAAATCAAGATATACCTTTAGAAATAAATCTTCATAAAGTGACATTAGTTCACAGAAAATCTGCTTACTAAATGTTAAGCATCACTACAAAAAAACTTATTTAACAGAAGTACTTTGAGAACTATATCTGATTTGACTCTAGATCAGCAATGGACATTCTGATGTTGCCAGACACTTATTCTTTTTGATTGTGTATTAAATTTTCTTTACAAATGTCCAATCTGTTACACTGCAAGTTTGACATCAGTAGAACTCATGAAGACTCAAGAAGGTTACTTGTCATTTCCCACTGTATGAAGTAAGAATTATATCTTTACTTTTCAAAACATGTACAAGAGCCCTTTCAAAACTATCTCAGAAAAGATGCTATGAATACTACAGCAGACAAATGCACACGTCTTAGGAGAAATCCTACACTTATGAGAATCCCATGCCAATTTAATGAAGCTGCTGAGACATTCAGGCATAGTTTGAGATACTTATCTAAATCAAGCTGTTGTGGATAGTCTCATGACTCTCTGTTCATTATGGATTCACCTTTAAATTTAAATGGATTTAAATTTTAATGTTAAGAGTGATTTGAATCACTGTTATCTTACTGTTCCCATACTTTTCTAATAAAAGAATAGTTGCTAATTACTGCAGTTGAAATGTCTCTTTTGGTATCGAGGGGTTTTTTTGCTTCCTTCACTTTTTTGTCTTATCACCACTGACACCATTTCAGTTGCCAGCTCCTCTTTATAATTTTGCTAATGCTGCCAAAGCCCAGTGAATGCATTGGCTAAGTACCAACAGCCATATTTCTTTCACAAGGGGCTACCTCTGTCAGTGAAATCCCTAACTGGTGCTCCACAGAATCCTTAGGCGGATGAAGTGATGTAAAAGAGTATGGTTCAAGTCTGTGGGAGTTTGAGGGCTTTTACCTTTTTTCAATATATATTTTTGTTCTTAGGAAGTTAAACTCTGGTCTGTTGATGTGAAGAAAACTAATTTCTCTCTTGCAAGCACTTTCATTCAAGTCATAAACAACCTCCACGTGACACTTTGGGTCTCACCCAGGTCCTGTTTAAAATATGTCTAAAAGGTGCTTATCACATCATGGCCTACATTATGGTGAGGTGATTTCATTACCAACTTGGGAGCTACTTTCTTATTGCTGCCCATCTGTACTCAGTCTTTCCTAAAAATCTTATTGAAAGCTTATGTTTTGTGGATTGCATATTGCTGAATGATAGTGGAATGTAATAGGCACATTCTGCATTTGGTTTTAAAAGGCTACAGTCAGTTCCTCTGATCTTAGAGGTGATGTTCATTTTTCTTCCTATACTGAAAAAAATTGAGAAGTTCCAAAATTAAAGAAGCAGAGGTTTGGAATAAAACATTGTTGACATTTTCATAGTTTTTTGAATGCTTTGGGACATAAGTCAACATGAATGAGCAGATCTTTCATATCTGCTTCTTCCAAGGTCTCTCAAACATTTCTCTGAAACATGGCACTGCTTCACCTTGGGGTCAGAGCTTTTTACTACTTGTAAAACTTATTCAATTCACTCACGGCTTCTCTGTTTCAGGCAAATTAATAGAAATGTTGCTGCAATGAGCATTCATTGCAGATTAACTGCAATGAAACACAGGCAAGGCAGACACTAAGATATCACAACAGTTCCATTCTTTGAAACAGTTCAGCTGTGCAAGTTTTCTCCACAGAGGTACATCTTGGGGGAGTACTGGAGAAAACAGTCAGTTACACAAATTAATTCTGCTAGGGTTCTTACTTGGATCATGTATAGTTTGTTTCTCTACTACTTTACACCTTTATTTGCAACGAGCAAGTGAAATGTGAGCATGAAATACCAGAACTGTTTTACCTCTGGCAAAATCATATAGAGTCTGTATAGAAAAAGAGATTATAAACAGCAAAAGAGCAGATAATTTTGTCTACACTCTTCACAAAACTGTGTTAGAAGCTGAATATTAGGTGGTGTTTGCAAAATCTGGATAAATCTCCTAAACAAATGCATTGGATTTACAGGCAGGTTTAAGAGAAACGAAGGTGAAGTATAGAATAAAATATGACTGTCTAACAAGACTTGAATCGATATTAATGAATATAATTTTTTTTATTTATGTATTGGCAATGCAAAGTAATCACAAAGAAGGCCTCAAAAAAAAAAGCTTCCACATTAGAACCACTGAGTAACTACACAGTTACTACTATCAGCATGACTGCAGCCTATTAGGCTTGTGCAGTTAAAATATAAATTAATCTGAGGCAGAACAGTTTACAGTAGTTCTGAAATGACTGCTTGCTATGACGAGAAACTGGTCTTTTTCAGCATTTGCTATAAGTGATTTCAAATCCTGATCACTTTTCTGCTGTTAATTACACATTTTCCTGAGATAGTCTAATGGAAAACTTTAAAAATAGAAATACAGATTAGTTTTACCCATGTCATTAATTCCTTATCCTTTCCAGGCTGTCTCTGAAACTGTCCCTGTCTTCCTCAAACTGTCAGTCTGAGTTCTTTTTCTGAGGCCAAGGAACAGAATCATTAACAGGCTGATGGTAAAGGAATATCCAAGTGGAAAACATCTCTTCTAAGTTTTTTATATCTGCCCTGTAGATTACTAGCAGGGCTGTGCAAATGGCTGAAAATGTGGAGGATGTACCCATGTATTAGTGACTGAGTGAAAAAGATGATTAAAAAGATACTTATATTCTGTCACTAATCAAAAGTACTTCCACACTATCATTAAGTTATCTCTTCAGATTTGTTTGATAAGACAAATAGATTGAATTTTTTAATATTGTCAATGTAAAACATTTCTGTTATCCTTGTGTAATTTCTGAGGGTCTTTTCTACATGCTTTAAACTTTTTTAAGATCCTCTAAATATGTGAGAATATGAATATATGTAATTTTCTCATTTTCATTTCATCATCACATGAAAACATACTTTTCTTGTGCCCAGTACAACCTGTTCATTTATTCAGGGATCTTAATATCCAGTTTGACAAAAGTGCATACTAGAAGCTTGTCTCAAGGTGCTAGACTGCTCTGACTGTTTTTATTTTTGTCTGATTCTTAAGATGAGGTCCTCCTGTGTATTTTGTCTGGCTTTGTTGGCTTGGTTGAGGTAATACTTCAGTTTTAACTGCATTATAACAATCCTCCATACCAGTTATTTGTCCATATGAAATGAGGAAAAAATAATTTATCATGGCTTCTAGGTGGTTAGCATGTCGAATGAATGCACTGTGTTTAAGCAATATATCAAGTTGGGTTTAGATTTTTCCTCCCTCTGAAATATCAGATAACCAAGATTGGATAGCTACTCAGAGAACTTGGAAAAAAGGAGAGTAAACATCTCTAAATAAAGTCTCAGTGTACTCAGTTTTGCAAGCACTTTAAGCTCTTGCTAATTCAATAGATTGCAGTTAATTTTTCAAAAAGCTACTCAGAATTTTCTATTATAACTTCTGCGTGGCTTATTTACTCACAGTGAGTAAACCCAAAAAAGTGCAAGTGAAATATATGAGTTTGAAATGAAGTATGACTTTTAAATCCTCCCTTTTAATTAGGATAAAGTTTGAAAAGCTGGCCTGGCAGCACCATCCTTCTGTATCTCACACAGAGGGAGGCTGAGCATTCCTGCTTTCTCTTTGCAAAGTTCTGCTAGTCTAACTCCATGAAAAAATATACATGATTAGACAGGCAGCATTGCTGAAACAAGAGAGGACACATAACCCATAGGCTGGAGAAAAAGGGCATGATATTTGTTTGGTTTAGAGTGAGATTTGACTATCATGGTACCTAGAAGTTAGAAGAAAAGGAAGAAATTTAGGAAAGAGAAGTAAGAAAGTGAAAAAATTAAACTGTGTGTGCCATTAATTTTTCTGTAACTGTGTAGTTTTTATCAACAAGGAATAAATGTTGCTGTTGAGCACTGAAAAACAAATTATTCATTCTTGTTTTAAGAAATGCCTTCTAAGTATCACAAAGGGCCTGAACTCCACCAAATAATGCATCTTCTTACTAAGTATGCGCTTTGAACTTGAATGGACCCAGGAATCATTGTCTCTTTAGTGTAACCAGGAGGTGAAACATCAGGAAAGTACAGCATTCACAGAAAAACCTATAGATTCTGAGAAACTGCCTCCAGCTGTTAGACACTGACTTTTTCTGGTTTGTGCAATGCTGCCAGAACTTGAGAAACAAGTTCTTCATAGTCCTTTTTTTTTTTTTTATATATATTCTATGCATAACAGGGGATCAAAAATTGAGTACAAACAAAGAGGGAACAATCATTAGTTTAACACAATAGAATGACAACATCCATAGGGTATATGAGCAAACCATAAAATAAGAGATGCTATTTCAGAAACCAAGTTCTACTAAGGAACATTTTCCAAAAGAAAAAGCAGCAAATTAATTATTTCACTGAATTTATTACTTTCTTCTATTTTTAGATAATGTTCCTGGCATTGCAAATAAGACACACTGCAAACACTTTCAAGGAAAAGAGATTGACAGCTGATATGTAGTAACCTGGTGGCAGAGATATGAATGGAATACATTAGAAAAATTATTAGAGGTCTGAGAAGTTCCAGAAAAAGAAAACAAAGAGGAAAAAATATGTTTATGAGATTTTGGTGAGGTAAAACTAGAAGTGCTGGGGAGGAAAAACAAAATCTTAGTGATACAAAATGTTTTTCAAGGAAGTTCTAACCACTTTGGCCAGTAGAGAAAATGATATCTAGAAAGTTGCCCAGTCTTTGTCAGTTTCTCCTTATTTGGAGACATTTACTGACAGCTGAAGTGATTACTGACCAGTTCCTGGTCATGAGAGCATGGAAGAATGAGCAGAAAAAAACCCAATATTAGCAACTTAAACTATTGTGAACACTGGACTTCATAGCTAACTTTGGCAGGAAACCAGAATTCTACTTGTCTGAAACTTCTCACATTTTGGAAAGAATATTTGTCTTCAACTAAGTGGAAAAACTGACATTTCAAAACACTTCAGAAATGGGGTTTTGGGTTTTTTCAAAGGAAAAAAACCCAAATATTGAAGTACATAGTTTCAATTGTTTAGACAAAACACAACAAATAATATAAACAGATGAGAAGTCAGCATAGGATGAAACAACACTGAATTCAATCCTGCATTAAAACTGAATTTTTTAAGAAAATGTTTCGGAGCATTTCCAGCATGTGCACATTATGGTGAAACAGATTTTCACATGAAACAGCATTGTCCAAACAGGATACTATTTTTTTGTAACCTCTTTATATAATTCCCCTAAAACCATCTTTACAATAAAAATAACGTAATAACTAAATAAAGAATGGTCACCATCTTTCAATGAGTTGTTTTAAGAGACAGCAAAATGCTTAACTGTGTTTATCTGAAGAAGTTTTTACACGTTTTTCATGCTGGAAAATAATTTTCTCATTGATGTTCTCATAATTGCAAAAAATATTCACCAGATAATTTTGAAATATAGGTAAACAATAATTGAAAATATCAACAAAAATTGTAAACTGAATTAAAAATGAATGATGGTCAATCTCTTGTTGAGTGTATCCCATTCAAAATTCATACAAGATATTATTTCTCTTTCTTGAATGAGTCAGACTAATTTAATATATGTGAACTGTTACTTCTAAAATCAGTTTATGAAAATCTCATTTACATTTTCTTTTAAACACAATATAATTATTCAGACTACAAATGTGTTTTCATAACATTTGTGATAGCAGAGCATGAGGACCTGAAACATACAGAATATCTGAAAGAATTTCAAATGCAATCAAACCGAAATTTATACTAAGACAACAACAAACAAAATTGTAAAATATTCCTAGTTTCAGCTTGAAAAATTTGAAGATCAATTTCTAATTTGATGACATCTTACTGACATACATTCTAGAGACTATCTGAAGGTATTTTATTTTAGACTAAGTGACCCTCAAAAATCAGATAGTTATTTATTGCTTTCAGACTGAATTCCTCTATTCATTTTTCCAGAAAAAACCCAAACTTGTGCCCATGGTGGACTCTGATAGAAGCTAGAAAAAGGTCAATACTCCTCTCTTTTTCCAGCATCATCTTTATGAAGAAATTGCACTCTGAGCTCCCATATACAATGGGAAGACTAGAAATGCTGTAAAGATGAGCCTTATAATGTTGTGTAACATCCATGTCTGAAAAATAATTCCATAGCCTTCAAAATATGGTTATTTTGCAGATTCATAAGCTGAATCTCAGCGTAGGAGAAATATTTCCAAATTGAGGCATCTAAAGTTCTGGTGACTAAACCAGAGTCTGGTGACTAAACCAAAGAGTTCTTTGGTTTCCCCATGGCTCCAAAGTCAGTGCTATGGATGAGAACATATTTCCTTCTCAGCTTGGTAGCTTAGTTCTGGCAATCTTTTGATGCACAGTGATGCATTTGGATGTATTTAGTATTTGGATCAGAACAGGTTGCACTTCTATGGTGATTGCTTATCAAAATCACACATACACTGAAGTCTTAACTGACATTACTGATAGGATTTCATGCCATTGATTTCAAGAGAGCTGGTCTTGACACTGCTTTCTTCATCCACTGAAAATAAAAATTTCAGTTCTGAGTTCAAATCAGCTACTGTTACGTGTATTTCTAATAGTATTTAAAAGATAAAGCCAAGTGGATCCCTTTCTTTTCCCTATATTCAAAATTATGAGCATCAAACAAGTTCTCACAATCACGCACTCCTTTGGGTTGGAAGGGACCTCCTGAGGTCTCAAGTCAAGCCTTCTGTTCAGAGCAGTTTTACACTGGGCACAAACCATGTTCTCTAAGGTTTTGTTCATTCAGCCCTGGGAGGCCTCCAAGATGGGAATGCATTATATCTTCACAGTGATTTCTTGTTCTGAAACAGCTATATGGGAGAACATCTATTCTACTTGGCTGGCTGATGTGCTGAAGTTTTCCCCTTCTTCATACCCAGAGTATGATGCTATGGTAAGCCAAAATATTCCAGTACAAAGTTGGTTTTGTGAGGAGCAGGATTTAGAGCACAAATACCACACACTGGAGCTGGAGTAGAATAATTGGTCAGACTCTGATGGTTTCATTGAGACTTGAGGTTTATACTTCCATAAATTGACAGGGAAAATGAGATTAGGAAAATTGAAAAGTCATTAGACTTTGGGACTTTATAAAATTTCTTGCAGGGCTAAGAGTTTCTGAAACTCTATCTGCCAGAGTTTAGATAGTATTTGATACACAAGGGTAGTTGCCTTTTATTTTCAGTCACTACATTAAAATATTTGTAATTTTCATGTCTCACCTGATCAAATAATTGACACAATTTATATGTCAAAATGAACACTCAATATTTGGATTACTTGCTTCTGGAACACTTGCTTTCCATGTGTTGTCAATGAATGAAGCTGAAGTTTTCTGTCTAGCTCAGAAGCTTAACTGTCCTCAGGTAAGAATGCATGGAGGGTTGTTTGGTTGCAGCAAGAGAACCTAACACTTCTCATTGCTTGGAGTATAGAGTAAACATTATCTCAGAATTTCTCTTGCTCTGTATCAGATGTAGCATGAGTTGTAAGTTATATTTCTGAAATAACATATAAGAATGCCAGTGTAGGAGGTTCTTTGACATCTTTATCTGGTACCAAAATAATATTGCCTAGATGTGTTGCAGTTTATGATAGAGAAAGTGTCATAAATCAACATATAAGATGCTGGTTAAAATGGAACATTTTTGTTAGAAGATGTCAGCTTGTACCATATTGATTTTTTGTGTGTGTGCCATAATAAGACAATTTTTGGTCTGTTTTCTGTTCTATGGATTTGAATTAGAACATATATGAATGCATATTCAGTGAAGGTTATTTCTCTATATTTCACCTTCATAAATACTGATGCTTCCTCATTTAAACTGGTCAGAAGAACATTGAAATACTCTTTTTACGATAGCTAAGTTGCATTAATTTTCTTTTAACTTTCCTATTTAGCTGATATCCTACCAGGCTGAATCAGTCCTGTTTGGATATTTCAACTGCCATGTTAAAGCTGCTAAAATTAATCTTTCAATCACTACAGCTAGTATTTGAGGGGTTTGAGTGGTTGAAGCATGGAGTTAGAAAGAAGCCCTTTCCAAATATTTTGGTTGTTGCTGCCCTCCTATCTTTCTTCTGATATATTTATGCATCTCTCAGTCTGAAATTCTTCAGACTCAGATCTTAACTATGAGCTTGGGATGTGTTAATATATGCACCTGTCACTGTCTCAGCATGAGTGGCCTTTATAGAAACACTGGTGAACTAGTGGTGGCACACAGCTGTGTCTGGGGGAAAATCCAGGCATCCTTAGAGTGTGTTTGAATTGGAGTTTGAACCTCCTCAGTTTTTTATTCGAGGACAGATTCCAATCTCATTTCCTGTAACTCAGGTGAAAAAATGTCTGAGGCTGAACACAGAAATCAACATCTTTAATGCTATCCATGCAAAACAATGAATTTGTTTACAGAATGAAGGTTTAGTTAAATAAAAGAGAAGGATTTCAATTTCATCCTTATTTGATATGGACTTTTTTTCTTTCTTTTTCTTAAAAGACAATCAATCTTCAAGTAAAAAATAAAAGGAAAAACTCTGTCTATGCTTGCTTGTATATTCATAAGCAGACTTAAATAATTTAGTAAGAGCTTAATCCTTTTCATTTTTAAATACATTACATTAATCCATTTATATGAGATCATTATTTCTGGCTCTTCTGTGAGACAGACCCTCATTACCCAACACAGTCTTTTCAGTGGGAAAAAATAACTAAAAAGAAGGGAAAAAGGTGACAAACTTCCATGAATAACAACCAATAGGTTTGTTCCCATTAAAGTTTGCACGCTGGTAGCTTTTACTCCACCTCACAGATGGTTAATACTAGTTCACAATCTGAAACCAAGTTCTGTTTCAGTTTTCACACCTAGCACTGCCAGCTCAGGTTCTGCTTCCTATGCTTTGCCCTCTGTTCACCCCTTGCTCTTGGTGGTTCTTCCCTTCACCTAGACTGTCCGTTAAGGAAACACCTAAATCCAATGTGGGAGCATATTTATGCTCCACGGCTCTCATTTCAGAAGGTTTGCAGATATCTAGCCCCAGATAACACACAAGATGGCATTTCTAATCATTAAGAGCCCATTACAGTAAATTCATCCTAAATCCTTTCCAAAGGCCAGGCTAACTGCGAAGTCTCTCAGGAGCAATGTCTGCCCTTTGCAGATCAGGCTTTCTGTGTTCCCACAACGCGTAATTAAGCTGAAGCATTGCTTGCAACAGGGCACTGTGGATGCTTAAACATTTACATAGTGTCAAAAAGCAATTAGACAAATTAGAATGGAAAATAGATCCACGAGAGTGTTATTAACTACAGGGATAACACTTTTGGTTCAGGAAATCGCCAAGCCACAAACCCCTGCAGCTGGGAAGGCATTTCAGAGAATCACCACTGTGTGACCTCTAGGCAGCACTCACATATGGCCATCTCCCATAGCAGGAGGCCAGGCTAGATGAACTTTTGTGCTGATCTGTGGCAGCCACTTATCCAAAGTGTGCAGACTGCAACGTTTTGAATGGATCTCACAGACAAAAGCCAATAAAACTTTCCCTAGTGGAAGGTTAGATCTGTTTCTTTGTAGTCAATGACAGTTTTGCTGGAGTCAAGGAGCCACTGGGGCCATTCCATCTAAGCTGATTCCATATTTGACAGTATTGAAGATAATAGTTGTATAAGTGTGGCTAATCTGTGAGGAAATGAGTGTGTATAGTGGTGGTCATTTCTATAGTATTGCATGTATAAATTGAAAACACATGTTGAAATTTGATTAAATTTTATTAATAACAAAAGGGTCATCGTTGGCTGATGCTCATACACACAAATAAAACAGCTGGAAGGCTGCAGACTGTTCATAAGAGCTTTACAAAGAGCAATTGATTCTCTCTTTGTCGCTCACATGGAGAAAAGAAAGTTTGCTAACTGATAAAGTTTCTGGGATTTATCTTGTCTCTTATAACAATAGCAATATGTGAAATGAGGTTGAGTAGGATATAGGAAAATACCTGTTCAAATACCTGTGTCATGATAAATGAATTAATTTGTACTTAGATTCACTGGATTAGCTCAATTTCTATAACTCCTTTCATCCAAATGCATATTCCCTAAGTGCCATTCAGATTTTCTCAATGGATATATAAACGAGGGACAGAAAATACCGACATTTCTTTAGCAGTACAAAGCAACTCGACCTAAATCTGCATGGCAGGAAGAGACTTGTTAATATTCATTGTTCACACGTAGATAACATCTCCACTGAATCAAGAGCTGTCTGCGCACACACGGTTTTTGCAGTGAAATTTGGAGTTACATCAGCAGCTACTTCTGCCCACAGTCCCAAAAGCAGCACAGAAGTGTGAGCTGATGGAAGAGTACAGGTGTTACTGATGCAAAATTTAAGGAATGATTAGAAGATTCCCAAATGACTGGGAAAACAATTACCAAGACCATCAGCCTGCATGCTTAAGGGCATTTAAATTGCCACCAAATAGCTCAGAAAAGATTTACATATGTTATCTTACAAGGCTACTCCAGTTGCATTTTCTTCTGCTTTCCACTGAAGCATTGGTTAAAGGACAATCTGTCTGCCAAAACAGTTGAATAATTTATTTCACAGAGGCATTTGCTTACAGAATTCATTCATTTTATTTACATAGGGTATTCTCATGGACTCATAGTGTCTAAGTTAATTGGTCTTTCTATATGTATACAAACCCGATAAACAATTCTAAAAATGCACAGAAATACAATTTGAAATTCTCCCCAGTAGCTAGTTATGCTGCATATTTTATTAAATCTCTTTGCAGGTTTTTTTCCAGTGTTGGTGTACCTATAAGTCTCATAAAAGGACACTGTAGGGCTGGTTATCCAGGAAACAAATGTCATGGCAGTATCTGTAAAAGGTTTTACCCACTTAAGAGTGCAGCAGGGGAATTGAAGAACAAGAGGTAGGCTCATGATTTAAAATTATGTCTCTTATTTCATCATTTTCATTGCTGTTAACATGATCACACTTGGTGGTCCTGAAATTAAGATTTTTTTTGTGCACTTAATTTTAAAGGATGAAAACATTCTACTTAATTTCACCAAAGAAAACACATTTCAAAATTTAATGTTCTGTTATTAAATACTTTCATTTAAAAACCTATTTCTTTAAAGATTATTGTGAAGTATAATGTGTTTTATTACAATTCTAAGCTAATACTATTTGGAACTGTTGTATAAACACTGGCATAATAACATTTGTTTCGCTTGCAGGGTTCAGCTGGAGAAAAATGGTACATTTACTAGATGCTTTATACCAAGAAATAGGTATTACCAATATTTGCATACTGTATTTCAGTAATTGCTCTTGGTTGGTAACTGGTCCCATTTACAGTAGAGATTATGTGCTGAAAGACAGGGACCACTGATCCATTGCAGAGGTTGCTTACATTCCAGGCTGTTCCAGTCTGTTTCATTATGTTTCTGTTAAACTGTTTTTTCATCTTTTTCTGAGGACTGAGATGAAAATCCCTAAAGATGTTAGGGATTATGTGCTTTTGTTGAACATGAGTTGTCCTCCATTCTGGTGGACTTTGGACCCCTAGAGAGCCATGTTGGGTTGCTAAGATCATCTTTGACCTCAATGCAGCAGGACTTTGCTCTATCTCAAATGTGACAGCCACCATTGACCTTGAAAGCCAGGGGTAATCATCCATGGGAAAAGCACCTTTATTTCTGGAATTCAGTGTAGTATTGGCTGGGGGGGAGGGTTGGTGTTTTTTTTGGTTGGAGTTTTTTTTTGGGTGGTTTTTGTTTTGTTTTGTTTTTGTTTGTTTTGGTTTGGGGTTTTTTGGTGTGTGTTTTTTTTTTGTTGTTTGTTTTTGTTCATTTGTTTTTGTTTGGTTGGTTTTTGTGGTTTTTTGTTTGTTTTGTTTTTTGGGTTTTTTTGAGGGTTTAAATAATGTAACTGTAATAAACAGAAACTCATTTCAGAATCTTAACTTTATTGAAATTAAAAACTGTGAAATAGCTTGTTTCTTTAAAGATTATGTGAAAAATTATAACTTTTAGAGCAATTCTATCTGCATGGTTTATGTTAGAAATACTGAGAGGGAAGAAACTAGGTTTTATCCATATTAGTTCATCACCACTTCCCAACAGGAACCAGACAGGCCAGATGTCAATGAAAAAATGAAAGCTGTTTCAATTTTTAAGCCCTCATTTACCAAATCTGGTTATTATCTCCCTGAGATCTGTTCAGTGCATCCACTGGGTCATATTCTGCCTGTCTTTCTCCAGTTCTAGTTGCATCAAAGTGTTACAAAAGTAGGATAACATGTTCAGGCATAGGAGTTTGAATTTAAGCAGCTAAATTTGGACAATACAGCTGCCTGTCTGAAAATTCTTTACAAATTCAATTTACAGAGTGTTGTATGTAAGGTGTGTCCACACCATAGCTTTTAGTTTGCCTTTAGCATGTCTGCACTGCACCTGAGGACAAACAAATTCTGACAAACAGTATGACTTGCCTTTGGGCCCCATTGCAAGGAGACTTTTAGCACAAACACAGTGTCCTTCCTCACCAGTCTCACAAGACCTTCACCATTACATGAAGAAATGACTACATGAGCATCCACAAGGGTGTTTATACGATGCTGTTTGGTGATGTTCCTGCTACCAGGCTGCATGGTCTCAGCAACACAATCAGTGAGCCACTCATGGCTTTCTGTGGTGAAACCACAGATACGAGGAGGTGGAAAGGTACAGCCTTAAGGAGGGGAGGTGTTACACCTCCCAACTACAATATTTATTCTAGGACTCACTGGAAGGTGAACAGAGCTCCTAGAGTGTTGTTTTTCTAGGACAGAGACAAAAACTGCTGATGGGATTACACTAACTCTCTGTACATAGTATTCCTCATAAGAGATACAGGCTTTGGGAAGGAAATAGAACTTTTACAATCTTGCTGGGACTTATCCGTCTCCATTTATCTGTGATAGATTATGAATTCAGACCTGCTCCATACTCTTGCAAGTAAGGACTTAGATTACTCTTTTCTCAAGTAACCCAGCCTGATGACAGAGAAGTTATCCAGGAAAAAGTTGGGATGATTTCATATGCCAAATGTTCAGTGAGCAGATTGGCATAAGATATTTTATGATAGCTTATGGATATGAGAAAGTGTAGAGGGATGCAAACCTAGAGAGATTTCCAGTGTGATTCTGTGGGATGCTAGACTTAGCCCACTATATCCATACTGTGAAAATGAATGGTAAAATGAGTGAAAGGACAGTGACAGGATGACTTACCACTTGCAAGATTAGAAAACCCAGAAGATTTTCTGTGTGCTTGCTTTTTTAGATATTATTGAAAAATATAAATATTTGTTCCTTATGATCTCTGCTCTACTGAGTGATCCAAACTACCTGAAGTTAAAGGAGTCACCTGATGCACAACAAAGGTTCTGCCTAGAGGCAATGGAATATACACATATACTTTTCAGAGATATATGTAATAACAAAAAGAATACTGATAGGCAGCAATTTTTATGAACATTTTTGGCTTTGTGTGACTGTATCAGAGAAGGAAGTTACTGTGTATTGTATATTCTGTGACTATTGACCTGTCATTTTGAGAGGCCACAATTGTACCTCCAACCTTCAGTGAAAATGTCATTGCTGGTTTGCTTTCCAAGCCTTAGAACTGCTCTCTGTTGAATGCTAAAGAGGCAGAAGCCTTAGGAAATGAGTTGACATATTAGATGCTCTCTGAAAAACATGATGACCAAGACAAATTTTGCAGAGAAAATCTAAAGAATTTCAGACTTCTGTATCCAAAAGATGGTACTCTTCTCAGTTTAGACAGTCTATTGTAGACTTTTATCTTTTATCTCTAGAAATGCTTTTGTTTATAGCAAAAAATATTTTACCTAGAGTGGGGAAAATTTAGTCAGATTACTATTATGTGGTACTGAAGGGGACAGGTTTGCAAAGAACAAATAAAATCAGGCCTGCTGAGCTTGATACAAACTGGTATCACAGGACTATAACCCAAAGACTCAGCTAAGAAAGGAAGAAACTTGTGATTAACCCCCAGATACAAGTACTAATTAGAAACTGAAGAAAAAGGCTACATTAAAAAATCAGAAGAGGTCTTGTCGGAGAGATTAGGAGGGAGACAAAGCTGTTGCCTGATTAAATGATCAGTATTTCTAATAATAAACTGTTTCTGTCCCATATATTTTCATTTTTCTTTAACTTAGAAGAGAGTATATGTTTTTCTCTCATTCTGTTTTAGACACTTACTTCACCTTGTAAAAAGTGTGTATACTCATGTGGATGTTGAAGAGATAATAGGTGTTACCATATGTGACAATTGCCTTTTGTCAGTATGAGGCCTTGAACTTGCCTGAAGAATAGCAGGAGTTCTGGAAGGGAATAGGGAGCCAATTTACCTTCCAGGGTCCCTGGAGTGAACCCTGCTGAAAACATTAAAAGTGGCTGACTTTTCAGGCTGTGTGGTGTCATGTGCATGTATGCATTTAAGGTTTGCCACGAGACCAGATACAGAAATTTGAATTTCTTTATGTGCTCAGATGTGTATTGCCTGGTTATCAAAAGTGAAACATTTTCCTTACTTTAGAGGATACAGAATATCTCTGTACCTAAGAAACATTAAAAATCATGGCACATTTTCTGTTCAGTCATCTGACTTTAAGTCTTCAAATTGAATGTGAATATGATATTTTTAATCTTGTTACAGGTCAGGAATTCAATGCATTAACCTTGTCACAGGTCAGGATTTCAATGCATTAAGCCAGGTGTGTTTCGGAGAGCTTATGTGACCACACATGGTTCATGGCTCTCTAAAGACAGTCTTATCTGACTCTGGTTGCTGAAACACAAATATTGCATCATGTATTGTGTTTGGAATAACCTTTTGTGCTTGTTCAGGGAGAGGGAATAAAACAGTGGAAATTTTGCCATTGTTTTCATATTTAGAATTAAATCTAATTTATTTTCATAAGTATTTCATATTTAGATTTAAATCATGACACAGAGAAAATATAATTATGATTGAGCAAAAAGAAAAGATTAAGAGCAATTTATTTGACCTGAATATGAAACACATCAGGGAGGCTGGACCAGATGACCACTGTGGTCACTTCCAAACTGACCTATTTTGTGATTAATATCTCATGGTATCTGGGCCTGGGAGGAAGTAAAGGAGGGCTATTGAAGGACTAATGGATTTGAAAGGAAGAAAATATGGAAGCAATAGATGTTATGATTCAGTTGGGTTACAGAAAGACTTTAGTCTGAGACTAAAGGCTTCATATGTGTGAAACAAGAGAATTTTAATTTGAAAAGGGAAAAAGAAAAAAATTGGAACCATCCTGTCAGGCAAAAATACATACATGGATAAAATACTGGTGCATAGCTCAGTAGAACTCGGTGACTGTTCAGTGTTCACAAGCAATTTGTTTCTGCTAGTAGCTTTAAAATGCTTATTTCATGTTCCCAGACATATATGCCAGATCTTCAGTTCTGTGCATACTTAACCAAAGTTATAATATTTTCCTTTTAGCTAAGACCAATTTGATATGGAAAAATGCAAATACAGAAATTTCATGCCCCAGGCCTGAATTTTTATTCTAACCAACGCTCTCTTGCCCCTTCACAGCACATCACAGTAGATTTTATATGCAAATGTATCGAAACGGTGCCGCTTCGCTCCCCCCTCTGGTGGGAATGGGCAGAACTGCAGATGCTACAAAAGCGTTTTGTAGCTAATGGTCAGATCAACAGACCTGGAAACAAACCCTTTTGTTCCTTTTCTGAGCCCTTGCCCCATGCATTTTGTTTTGTGTTAGCTGTGCTTTTTCATTATTCCCAGTGTTATAAAGTTGCTCTGAAAAATAGTGACACAAAAAAACCCCCAAAAAACCAATTTACGGGGCGTAACAAGGACAGAACCGTAGCATTTCTGTGTTGTTATTCCAATGACCTATGGAAAGTAGTACAGAACTCTTTCTCCTCTAATTGGCCACAGATACGAAGTAGACATTTTATGATTTCATGAGTCATAGTAACAGGCAAGAATGAACACTCCTAGGTTGTTTTCATGGGAGTTTCCTTTATCATCTCTATGTATAAGATAATATCCCTTGCCTTTACCTTAAAAAGACTGGTAGGAATTTATATATTTGGCTATAGTAAGTGCATGTATGGATCCATTTTAAAAGTAAAGCAAACTCTTTTTCCTTTTATAAGTTTTCACAAAGAGGTACAGTAAGAGAAATGTGATAGGACTCAAATAAAATTTGCCAATTATTAAAGATATTCAAGAAAAGAGCAGAGAAAATTCTGTTCTTACTTCATGACAATCAAGATTTTAAAGAATTAAGATGTAGACTGAGTATCAGAAACATTTGTTCAGCTGGAGATTATACAAAACAATACTGCAATAATAGCTCTTGGTTTTGTACATCTTCCTTTACAGGACCCATATTCCTTAATAGAAAATTATATGTAATATGAGAGAAACATTTACATGAAAAGTGAATTTAAAATTTCTTTGTTATGTGGAGGTTTTGCTGAAAATAATGTCTACCTCATTCTTGAATTTTTAAAGTACCTTGTCTTCCCTGTGTCTAGAAGTAAACATTTTAATCTTGTGTGAAACTAAAGTTGAAATTTCATCTTTTTTTTTCTGAAAATTGGAGCAGAGCTCTAATCCAGAGTCTTGACAGTGAGTAATGCTCCATGAATGCCTTGATCACATTGTAGACTAGTGAAACTCAGTGACAGAGGCAAACTTATGAAAAAACAAACCTACTTCCCAAATTCAAACTTAATA
Organism: Notiomystis cincta; assembly: GCA_013398075.1. Taxonomy (NCBI): domain Eukaryota; kingdom Metazoa; phylum Chordata; class Aves; order Passeriformes; family Notiomystidae; genus Notiomystis; species Notiomystis cincta. Next base: position 25,633 of record VZRX01003736.1, read on the forward strand.
TATTTTCTACTTCTAAAATGACTTTTTAATGTTCTAAACATCACTTTGAGAAAAATTTCAGACTACTGTTAAATCCCACAAATGTTTCTGTCTGCTTTTGCCTATCTCTGCAGCACTGCAGCTATGGTTATTTAAAACTAATCTTAAAAATTGACATAGTAGTTTAAAAAATCCAAACCAACAAAAAACTCCAAATGGAATTTATTCCATGTCTAGAGAAACATTGCAAAAATTATATTAGCACCACATTTTCAGGAAACTGGCAGCAGAACATAATTTTGTCAGAAGGGCAAATAAAAGACACATTTCAGAGAAAACGAAACAATAGGTGCTAGGCATAAAAAAGACACGTGATGTTAAGAGAAGGTTAAAAAACCCCAGTAATTATATGGTTAAGGCTTGAATAATATATCAGGAAACATTTTGTAAAAGTGCTCTAGTGTCAGAAGACACTGAGTAACTGAAAAAGTGACATCAGGCAAGTAAATCATTGTGAGCAGAAATTCTAGTAGATAGAATTAAGTAACAGTGGAAACTTCATTTTTCCTTTAGCATCTAGGTTTTTGGAATAGCCCCAGGTTTGTAACCCCATCAAGAGCCTACACAAGAGGTGGAATATTTTAAGAGCTAGAAAAGCAGCTGCCTTCTAGGTAGATTTAATGAACAAGAAATTGAGTTGAACACAAGTTTAGTGCTCTTGAAAACTGAAAACCCAAGGGGTTTGTGATATCTACACAGAAAAAGTACTAAAAAGACTTTTTATAAGAATATCAAGAATATCTGTTTTTCTTATCTGTATAACAAACTGCACATAAAAGGAGACTTTTGATGCCCTTTGGTGATGCTCTAACAGTCATAGGGTGAAGCAAACAGAAAACACAGCAAAGAATCATGGACAGAGTAACAGAAGGATGGTAATCTGGCCCAGAAAAGGTCAGTGATAAAGTAAAAGAACTTCTGAAAGCTCTTGCTTTGAAAGAGGGAGCAAATATATTGTCTGTTGTTTGTTTCTTTCTATGATCATGTTCGTGGCCTTCTCAAATAAACAAGACTGCATCAATGATATATACAATGCTAAATAGGTGTTTTCTCCAAAGGTAAAAGACCACAAAATCTGAATTTTTACAGTTTTGTCTATCAAGTGGTAATGATATTTTTCTCAGTGTGCAGTAGAATTCATGTAGCTACTTTTTTTTAGTGCAGCTGTCATGTCAAAAGCTTCTGCTTTTAGAAGAAATATTCACCACAGAGAATATATGGGACTTGGTGTTTATAAAACCTAAAGTAGCAGTTTCTCCAGAAATAAAAAGAAAGATAATTTCCCAACTGCAGAAATTTCACAGCCAGAGAGAAAAGTCTGCAGGCAGTTGGAAAGCTGCATGACAGGAAAGAATCACAGAATCACAGTCATAGAATAGTTTGGGTTGAAAGGAACATTAAAGATCACCTGTTCCAACCCAGTGGCCATGGGCAGGGAACCTTCCACTAGACCAGGCTGCTCAAAATTCCATCCAGCCTGGACTTCAACAGCTCCAGGAATGGGGTATCCACCACATCCCTGGGCAACCTGTTCCAGTATCCCATCACCCTCACAGTAAGGGATTTCTTCCAAATATCTAATCTAAGTTTAGCTTCCTTTGTTATGTGAGTTCATTCTTTGATATATAGCATGAAACATCAATAATGAAGCAAGGGAAAATAAATAAATTAAAGCATTTATTGTTTAAATATCATTTGTCAACTAAAGTATTGCAAAGCACTGTTAAGAAAGCATTGTATCCACTGAATACACACTGAAATTGAATGGAGTCTTTCCACAGAATTCCCTGGGCTCTGGATCAAAGCTTAAAAAATTAACTCTATTAGCACCTCAGTGAAATAAAATATGACTGGGAAAAAGCAAAAGTAAAAGAGATACTTAAGTTACACACTCTGATTTAATAATACTGTGAATAGATCTGAAAAATACTTTCAGTCATGTCATGTACCTCAGATACGTCACCTGTCATAAATCACACTCATTTTAAGCCTTTGAGGCACTATATAGAAATCAGTAAACACTTCTAATATTAGAAGAGTACTGAGAGTACTAAATGCAGCAAGATAGAACAAAGTTAATCTGTTGGACTTCTGATTGCAGAAGAGTATAAGAGAAATAGCAAAGACTCCAACTCTTCCACTAAATGTAACTTATCATTTTTTATTGGCCATCTTGAAGACTAAAAATCACTGTTTGTCTTGGGGAAAATACATTTGGTTATTTAAAATAATTTACTTGGAAATAGCTGTGAAACATTAAGGACAGCCTGAAAAGAAAAGCTTTCTACTCAACACTCTGGCAGAATTATCTGATTCAATGGTCAAATGAATTTAAAATAATGGCCTTCAGAAACATTTTATTTGATTTACAGTAATTTTCTTCTCTTTTCAACTCTTTAAAAAACAACAGCATATTGATATAGTTTAATATCCCGTGATTCAAAACAGTTCTAGGCATTCTATGGAACAGTCCTAATCTATAAAATATGGTCTTCTTTCTACAAATCATTACATCCATGAGTAACTTTATGTACAAGAGTTATTCCAGGGATTTGCAGGGACTCTTTACACCTCCTCCCTTAATCATTCACAGAGTGTGTACACTAAAGGCATACAGGTAAATGCTTGTCTGAATAATGCATCAAATTAAAAGGCTAGGGGTAGCAGGGTGTTTCAAATTCACCTGTAGCTTTCATAAAGGTACTGTGATTTATTAAAGTCATATTGATTACAGGATGCAACAGAATTCGTACAGCAAGTAGAAAGCAACACCGAAGAAAAGAATGGAGAAACATGTCTTGAAGTTATCAAAATTTGTTAAACTGTGTGGATGATATTTCATACCAACAGTGTGAAGAGTATAGAAATCAATTCTGTAGTACCAGGACTATGACAACAAAGGAGGACAGCTGGGAGTGACAAGCAGGAGCTGCTTAGAAAGAGAAGAAAGAGGGTTATTTAGCGATACACTTGGCTGTGAGAGGCGGCTCCCCGCGTCAGTGTGTAAAAGTGCGGCACAGCTAGTGCTGCAGGGATGCTGTGACACTGACTGGAGAGACACTGTGCAGTGATAGATGTGGGAGCTCCTGGCAACACTGACAGATAATTAGGGAAATTGGCAGGGCTGGGGGGATGAAAGCTGAGATCTATTGTGCACATAAAGAAGATGAAAACCTGTTGTTGGGAGGACTATAAGGGCTTTTATCTCCCGTAAGTAAGGAGGGAATTGAAAGCTCTCTGATGAAGGTAAGAACTTAGTGTCAGAGAGTGGAGGATAACCTGAAGGATGAAAATTTGCCAAGCTTGAGCCTGCTGCCTTGTAGAAAGCTTGCCATTTGTAAATGAGAAGCTTTCGACAGGGGAGAAATATAGAGGCAAAAATACAATTTGGTGTCTGCAAAGGCGGGTGTTACAGAGATTCATGAAAAACATTGGCAAAAAATGCAGTGTAAGGCTGAATGCTGTGATCTTTTTTGAGATGACTTGGAACTTAATCAAAGTTAACCACAACAGTTCAGTGTTACCTGCAATAATAATAATAATAATAAAAAACATGGCAATGTACCTTAGAGTCCTTCAGTCAATTTCCTCTGGAAATATCATGACCTATGTGCCTGTCACTGCTGAAATCTGCATTAAGTGAACTCTCCTTTGGACCTTAGGCACAGACACCGAAGCGGATAGGAATGTCCATGTAGATTGGAGTGTCAAATACTGAAAGAAAACACAGAACCCAAGAACAGCTGTGCTTGTTCAGGCCAAAGGATCCTCTTAATACAGTACTGTTCCTCTAGTGAGTGCAGGCAGGCATAGGAGAGCCTAGACTCTGCTCTTATGGTGTTAAATCAGGTTGCTTTCAATCACAGGTTAAAGAGAAAAGTTTTTATAGCTGTGGCCACACTTTACTGCAACATATGTGCATTTTCTTCACTCACATAAAGTGTACTTAAAGGAATTCATTTACCCTGCGTTTCCTACCTGAGCATTCATCATTTGACTGGTAATTATAATGACTGTTCGTCGTACTTGGATTCTTTAGGGAGTGGGCTGTAGGTAAAGTACCTTATATTCCTTAGGTGTTTATATCCTATTAATTTCATTGAGAGTTAGACAACTAATTAGAAGGTACATGCCTGAAAACCTTTGATAAGGTAGGCCTTTGTTTTTGCAAACAGATGCTATGCTACTGATAGTACTCCAACAGAGTGAAGTTACAGTGGGGGTGGTTTTTGTACAAATACAAGGAATTGGACCTTAGGTAGCCCAACACTTTTTAAATGCCCTACAAAATAGTCTGCAACTTAGTGAAGTTACTCAAGCTCAGCAGATCTCAGTTCTTCTCTAGCCACTTTCAGTTACCAACATCTGTGTCTTTTCAAAACACAATAGGGGCAACATTTTCAAGATGTTTGTGGAAATATAGTACCAGATAACTACAAATTAACATAAAGGTGAAAAAAAGATAGCAATGTATTTTATTATTTTATTATTATTTATTATTAATATTTTTCCATTTAATACAGGCACATATACATTCTTCTTGATTAGGAAGGGAAACAAAACACTTTCTTGAGATAAGGTACAGTAAAGATCTGTTTTCATGACTAAATGTCTTTGTCTCAGTAATACAAATACCCTCTATACTGTATTGTGCAAGTCCAAACTTAAAATTAATCACTTCGAAATTTTATTTTTATCTCCTATTTCTGGCTCCAGAAAGTGAGAAGTGTATTTGAATTGAGATTTTAGTTCTTTTGGGGGTATTTAGATGTACAAGTCTGCCAAAACATGTTTGGTCTAAACAGTGATTCCCCAAGAATCTGTGAGCTTTCAATTTTATTATTCTACATTTTATTAGTCTACAGCTCAAATAGTTTCCTTGCCTCTTATATGCAATTTTCTCACGGTCACACTGGGGAGCAGAACCTGATTTTATTATAACACTTACTTTGTATACAATATACCAGATATAGAATCAATGAAGGTGCTCAAATAGAATTTAATGGTGATGATGAGTGACAGATGAGAAATCAGCTTCCTCTTCTAAACCTGGACTAGCTCAATGAAGCCACTGAATTGTAGGTGTTCACTAATTTCAGAAATGCCAGTGCTTGTTTAATTTTAGTAAATTCAGTAAAAATCCAGTACATGCATGTTTAAAAAATGCAAACCATGAACTTTCTCAGACAGAACTGCCTCCGTGTTTCTTTTTCAAAGAATGTGTGGTCTGTACTATTCATATAGTTGATGCACTGTGTGAGCTGTGATCCCAGTGGCCAGCTACCAGCAAGGTACAGGTGGGTTATTTTAACTGATAGTGAGATACATGCAGTGTTACGGAGTCTCTCATGAGCAAAACAGAATCAACTTGAAGAATTTTTACTGTATCTTGTTGCCAACTAAACCAATTTTCTAGTTGTTGATTTGATTATTCAGAGAGAAGGAAAATGTGCACAACAAACCAAACCCCAAGGAAAAGACTCGGTCTTTGCCTTCCCCAGGTTCAGCCTAAGTCAAACACCTCTCCACCCCACTTCCTATGCTCAACTTCCCTCAGTTCTGATAACCTGTAGCACCCAGTCCTCCCCACATCCTTTGGAAGGGCCCAGGATTAGCACAGAACCATTCCTATCTGCTTCTGGGGTGACCCACAGCTGGGGTCCCTCAGGACTGTTTCTGCCCCAGGGCAGGTCACCCACTGCTGAGGTTTTGGGGTCACTAAGTTGCTAACACCAGCACTGCAGCCTTCTGGAACTGTTTGTGAGTGGCCTGGGGCACTTCATGTCCTCCTCTGGGCAGTGCTGCAGCTCCTACTGCTTAAACTGGTTCTGGCAAAATATGCTCTTCATGCTTTAACAGGAACTGACATCTTTTTTTTTGCATGTGATATTAAAAAAAAAAAATTACTTATTTATTTATTTATTTTAACAGCCATCTGGTACAATTTAAGAAAATTTGATCAAGAAATTAAATCTCTGCTACACAGAGTAGCTAAACAACAGCAAAACACGAAGAAGGGATCGTAAAATGTCCTGAAAGATGACTCTCTCATATGTGAGAAGGAGGGTGAATGACTCTGAGCTGGTATGAGAGCTCTTCAAATAACATGTGAATACAGCAGCAAAAAATTTCAGCTACTTGCTAATAGTGAGATTCTTTTTGAATCAATGGGGTTTAGGTGTGCAATGAGAGGTCCAGCTTCCTGGAGGGATATAGGTTGTGACAGTAAGATAGAATCTTGTTGAAGATCTCATTTCGAGTTTTTTGAGAGTAAGAATGGTGGGGGTCATAGCTTCGGCTCAGGTGGCAATGTTTACCCTGAGAATTTGGTTCCTTTTAGTTCCTCCTCATTTCTTTTTCACAACCAGTATTTGGGCTGCATTGCCCATCACAAAAGTAAATTAGACATAAAGCCTGAAATCCTAATGAAGACAAAGGATCAGGATAATGGAGACACTAGGATCAGGATCAAGGTCACTGTGTGTGAGACAACAGCTTGCTGAAACGGATATTTTAAAAGCCTGAGGCGCAACATATAGAACCAGTATTTCTCTTCTGTGAAATGATAAGCATATTTCTCTTGTTAATGAGAAACACAGTCTTTCTGAACTTGGATTTTATCAAGTAGGTGTATAGGGTTCTATATCCTCTCCTTCCCGCCAGTTGCTATCCTACTTTTAGACTTTCATGCAAAGATTTTCTTTTCATTTAGCAATATGTAGCAATGAATAAATACCCTTACTTGGATTAGAAAACAACAGAACTTACACTAACACTTTTGCATTCCGGAATATTCTTCAATTAAATCCTTTGATGTGTAAAAGTACATTCCTTCTCTCACTATCTGTATAAAATCCTCCAACAGTCCTAAGATTTTATAGATTCCACTGGTTTCTACAGTGATATTTTGATTACAAAACTTTTTCTGAAGAGAATTCTTGAACTAAGACTGCATTTTTTCAAAGACAATTTGCCCTCAGTATTGTACAGGATTCAGGTATACATAACTGTATCAGGGCTTAGCAGAAGACAGTGGATGCAAAACTAAATTCTTTTGGCATAACTGTCTGTAGAAATTATTTGAGCTGAGGTATTATACCTTTCATTTGCAAGGGACGTAAATACTTCTGCTCAACTGCACTGAGTAACTCATTAAAATGTGGCAACACCCCCACCAGTCTAAGCCCTCTGTGGCTTCATACTCTGAGCACTTCAGTCCAGGTGCTCATATTTATAGGATAACAATCAAGCCAATGTAGTCACAGGATTAATCTTATGTGGCTACAGATGTGTGGGAACTAATGTGTTTATAATTAGGTTCACAGAAACAGCTGATAAATATAATTTTATACCAGTAAGTATTAGAAGTAAAAAAAGAAGCTTACACCAGCACATGTCTTATACAGGGAAGCAGTGCAGGTTTGTGCATGCACAAATAGCAGAAATGAAAGTTTCAGTGGGGAATTCCCTAAGCTCAATACTGAGATCATTAAAACACTGATTTCCTAAAAGAACAGAAATACAAGTTCTAAGAAAGCCTCATTAGTACCAGGTAACATATGCATAACTGAAGCACACACAAGTTTTGATGACTTCTTGACGCTACACAATGGTAGAAACAGTGGGCACAAAAAGCTTGTCCACTAAGCCACAAGTGATGAGTAGCTCTAGTACCCCAGGCCTTTACAGATTTCCTTGTGGTTCAGCTGGAGCTAAATAGGAATAACCTTTGAGTGTTTTTATGCTGGTGACTGTTCTTACTCTAAGTGCTGTTAAACTTGCGGTTTTGCTGTGCCTGACCTTGCGCCTCATTCACTGCAACTGTTTCAAGTGACTTCCTGGGAACAGAATTACAAAGCAATAGGCTTTTCCAAGGGCTTTATCCTCAGATCATCTGAGAGCTTAATGACTATTAATATTCCACTGTTATTTTCTCCCATTCTTGTCTTATAAGGAGGTAATATGATCCTCATTTACACACGGAACAGAAATTCAGCCCATTTCAGATTAAAAAACCAGAGCCACAGTACAAGGAGACCAGGATTTTGGATTTCATGCTCTTTGGCACATCCTAACTAGCAGCAGCTGTGAGGGAGCAGTGCCAGGCTGGTGGAGCACAGCTATTTGATGGTACTTGTGGCAATCGGTGCCCAGCTAGGTAGGGGTAGGTGCAGCTTTTCAGGTGCAGCCCGAGAGGAGCCTTAGGAGCTCCCAGTGATATAAGGGGTTGGAGGTAACACAGAATAGTTTTGGTCCTCCCTCCTCTGCACCTGTCTGTAGAGCTCTCTCCTGTTCAGACCTACAAGTAGGGTTGCTTTTTTGGGGAAGTATTCTGCTCCTGGGGAAGGTACTTTTTGGGAAAACTGCTGCAAAGCGCCTGAGGAGTCTGAATGCAGGACAAGTGAGTAACGCATCTATGATGTTTCAATTGTCTTTACCTACACAATAGAGAACACTGATTATAAGAATGATGCATGGAAATGGCAAAGATGGGTGTATAAAATTCTCCCTCTTCTTCGAGTGTTTAAAGTGACTTATGCTCAGGGATAATTTATATAGTTTGCAGCTCTTTCCTGAAGGTAAATAATCTTTACTCAAAGGCTGTGCAAAAGTTTATTGTGTTTGCTACAACGGGCTACCTGAAATAAGTGCGTGGAAATACTACTCGAGAAAACTTGTGCTCTTTCTCTGTAAGGACACTGTCTGGTTTCATCATTTGGGCAGTAGGGCACCTGGGCTCTTCCTAGCTGTGAGCTGTCTGCTTCCTTTTCAGAGGAGTACTCTAGTCCTTTGCACTCTTTTGCCATTTACAGTTTCTTTCCTTTTTATCACTTAGTGCAAATTCAGCTTTATGTTTCTGCAATTTTGGGTCCTTCTCGCCTCTCTGTGTTTCAGCCATTTTGACCTCCACCTTTGGTAGCCCTGTTGCCATCTCTGTTGGATGGGCGTGAACTGGGCACGTTCGGGTTTTGTGTGTTTGTGCTTTCAAAATATGGGCAGAAGTTTTCTGATGCTGAGGAGAGCAGCTTGCTACATTTAAAAACTTATTCTAAAGTCTAAGTACACTGGAAAAACGCAGTGGATTAGCTGTTATACTGTGCTTAGCAAATCAAAGTAATTTTACTGTAATTTCTGCTTTCTGAAGTTTTTGAATTAATTTTTCTGAACTATTTAGCCTGAAGGAGGTACTTGACAGGAAATATATAATCCAGAAGTGCTACAGTTCTGAAAAATTGTCAACTGTCAATGAGAAAGTATTTTAAAGGTTTTTTACTTTTGTTTAGAGTGAATGTTATAATCAAATAACCTTCATTATGCATGGTAAAATCAACACCTTTTTAATAGATTGGTGCATAATCCTTTTGAAAAGGAAAATAAAAATGAATTATTTTTTGTTGGAGTCTTTCTAATACTCCATGTGGCAACAAAATTTTTGTTTTTCTTACTGATTTATGTCTTTATGTAAAACCTCATCAGCTGTTTGTGTTTTCTCCACTGCATCATGAAAGCTAGCAATGGAAAAGAGTTCATTCATTAGGTCATCTTGGACCCCTCACCCTCTGTGTGAGATAACTCACTATTGTACTCTTATTTTGTCTTTTTTCATTTAAAGTGAGACCTATGCTTGGATTTATGCTATTTCTTCTGAATGGCATTTCCAAAGCTGAAAATGATCTGATTTTCATCCATGGTTTTCTGTTTTATCATCTAAACTCTTATTTACTTTATTTCATCTAACATTTCTTAGTGAAAGATTCTTTGTTGTGTAAAATAACTTCCAGCTCCTGATTAGAAGTCCAGGTATGTTTATTTTGTTTCTATATGTTTGCATACACTTCTCAGAGCTAACTTTCCTTCCAGACTTCTCTTTCCATCCAAAGGACCTAAATTGAGATAAAATTTAAGGCTTTCTCTTTTTACACTTGAATTTGTTCAGGAAGTGTAGCACATGTTTTGTCTCACACAAATTATTTGCAGTTTGCATTAAATTATGAATAGTTTGTATTTATTTGTTCTTGAGCCGAAGTCCTGTAACAAACTTGGTGGCAGCAACTGGTAACCACTGGACTCCACTGAGCCTTAGAATGCATGTGAGTTGTTTTTGATGAACATTGTTATATGGAGTAATGTACTAATGAAGGAAGTGAGTTTTGGTTGGATTGTTTTGAGGTGTTCTAAAATTTTCAGGTTTGTCCCATCTTCCCTTACAGTACTTGTCCTGTGTTCTCCCTGCCCCAATATTTTCCTCTTTTGTTTTTCTGTCCTACACTACCACTCCAGTCAATACCTTTTGGTGGTTTTTGTGTTCACTTAAAGATATCATTACTCTTATTTCACAGAACCTGGGGAGAAGTTTTTCTGTAACAGCTTCTTTCTTCCCATCCCTTGCTCTTTTCATTTTATCTCTCACCCATGGCAGAGGGAACAGGCTCACCAAAATGGCAACTAGAAGGCAGCTCATACCCAGTTCCATCAATTTTCACTATATCTCCAAAATATATTTGATGGACCCTTTCAGGCTCTCTCAAGTATGCTTTCAGTAATAAAAAAATTTCAGTAATAAAAGAAAAAAAGGTGACTCCAGGGCAAGCAGGGGATCAAGGCAGAAATGGGATATGAGTCTTTGTATTGACTGCAATACAAGGAAACCTTTATCTCTGTATCATCCTGACCAGGTAGGTACAGAACAAAAGCTGTCAAGCAGGACACATCATGTTCCTGCTCTAAGACTGACAAACATGGAGTAGCAGTAACAAGAGCAGGCAATTAACTTTTTAGAACACCTTTCTCTAGGGTTAAACTTCAAAGATTTTTTTTTTCCTCGTGGTTGTCACCAAGAGGTCATTGAATCCTTTATATGGAGCTTATTTATTTGCATGGCAGGGTACTTTCTGTAATGTGATTGCAGATTAACTGTTGTTAACAATCTGCTAACACCAAACACAAACACCTGCATGAAATGAATCTGTCTGAGCTACTCACTCAAGTGCTTCTGGGCCTAGGAGAGTTTGGTCTTCTACTCCTAAAATAAAAGAAATTATAGTGCCCTGAGGTATGAACTCTTGCTAATGGTGACCTTAAAGGGAGTCTGAGAGAACCAACTTGTGTGTAGGTGTAAGACCACAAGTAAAAGGACTGCTGTCTTTAAGGGTAGTTAAATGCTATTTTTTCTGAGACCAATAAAAAAGAAAAAAACAAGCTGGCTTTAAGTCCAAAATGATCTCTTATCTCTTATCTGTAAGCTTAAAATTTAACACAAGAAAAGCTATCTTTTGCTGTCTGTTGCCCATGGTGATATGTAGGTGTTAGTATAAAGAGGAAAGGAGGATCTCGTGCAAAAAATGTTGCACTGCATGTGAGGCTGTAATGGCTGATGAAAATTGATTAATGGGAAAATGAGTCACCTAAGTCTTACAGCCCCTATCAACATGTGCATTTTGGAGGGACTGGAACTCAGTGCTCATGCAGTGGCTCTTTGCAGCTTGAACTCTGAGATCTGTTAGACTCTGGAACAGTCTTGCTTGAAAAGTAATGGAGACCTCATTGTTCCAACTTTAAAATTAGACTGCAGGCTGGTGAGTGTACATTAGAGAGCAGTAACTCAGAGGTTAACTTGGTTGAGAAAAATGAACATAATAGAGATAATCCCTTGATCAGCCTCAACATGTAACTGTTTTCTTCTTCATGTTTTCCATATTAATGTGACAGCTTCATTTGTCATGGAACATGGTACTTACCCTTAAAGTCTTACAAGTACAGTTGCGTACAAGGTTTTATTAATTTCTGTACCAATAATTTAAGCCTCTCTGTTTTGAAGTAAAAGTCGCTTTTCTTTTGCAATTTTTGCAGTAGCTGTAGATCTCTGAAGTGCTCACAAGCCTTTATCTCCATTGTGAAGTGAAGAGTCTTATTTTAGGTCCAGCTTGGGTTAAGCTAGAAAGGACTAAAATACGGTATTTTGAAATTACTTGGACGTGTGAAAGAGCAGACTTGTTGTCACAAAACTCTTCTGAATATGAGTATCTTTTGTCCTTTCTTTGAATCAAGAGATCTTTGTCCTTTGAATCCTGAAGTTGTTTGGTTTTGTTTGTTTGTTTTGATTCACTATAGGTTATTTCTGCATACAAACAAATTTTAATGTCTGAAGTGTCAGCTTGTGATTTTGTAAGCACCTTTCCAAAATACTGCACAGTCAAAAACCCACTAGAAGACATCCTGAACTCTCCCAATCATCTCAGTAATGCGCTACAGTGTTCTGATAAACACAGAAAAGAACACCTTTGTGACCAAAGAGGACAAATTTTTTACTCATGCTGATAATTCGCCTTGTTTAGCAATGTTAGTCCCACTACTGCTCAAGCTGGTTTGCTGAATTCCTGTGCAGACAAGTGAGACTAGAAAGGAAACCTGGAGTTGGGACTAGAGGGAAAATTACAGTCTCTGGAGAGCAGGAATATTGATGAAACCATACCTCAAGCATTCTTAATTGAAGTCAGAAAACATGAGTCAGTGTAAATAAAAAACTGCTGATGGGCACAAGTGGTACAGAGAGTTTAGTCAAAGCTCCTGGATGGTTAGAGTATTTGAGAATTGAAATACTGGTTCAAGATTTATGCAGTAATCACAGCTTTCAATTATTCTGTTTTAATTGTTTTGGATTTGTTTTTTTTTTTTTTTTTTTACCTGTCTGTATGTTAAGTTAAAGGTCATGAAAAGATTTATGAGTAACTCAAAAAATCAAATTAAAATATTCTTACTGCTGAGAAAAGAAAAATCTTCTAGGGAATTGAAATGTATTTGTACAATACCCTGATCTTTTTTGCTATCAGCGTTTGTTTAGTACAGAATAAATAAATCCAAGGTCTTTAGCTTTAGTAACTTTCATCTTGTTTCTTAAACAGTTATCAGTATTTAAGGCTACCTGTATATGCCAATAATCCAGATGTTTGTAGCAAGTGCTCAATGATCTGAGAATAAAATCTAGACAATTACTTTGTCTCTTTTCACTAAAAGACATACTGCTCACTTTAATTCTTACAACCCATCTCTCTAGAGGGAGGAAGAGATATAATGGTCACAGAGAAGTGCTAGAAAATGTAAAAAGAATGCTCATATTAGCTCAGGCTGAGGGTCTGTCTATTGGAGTATTCTTGCAGCAGTAGCTGCTGAGAGACAGAAAGGAGGAAAAAAAGGTATTTTATCTGCTCTGTTGACCAGAAAGGAAAAAAATGTAATTTCCTTTGGAAAGGAGGTGGAAGTGTTGTGGGGGAACAGGTATATATTAGAATGTAACAGCTATGTAGGATTTTAGGGTTTGGAGTCTGTGGGCATAGGTTTATATATATGTATATATATATTAATGTTCATGAACTGCACTTCAAAAACAGTCTTTATTTTTTGTGCTTTCAAACGAGGCTTTAAACTTTCTTTTCTCTGAAGGAAGAAAGGTAAGGAAACGTACTTATTTTTTACTTCTGACTTTTTATCAAATTGGGTTTTTGCCTAAGATATTAGGGTTGGAAAATCTATCCTCAAATAATAGCATCCAAATAGCACAAAATCAAGGTGATTATGATTCGCATGTCAGCACTGCAGAAATAATTTGAAAGTACGGGCTTGAGGCACTGAATTAGAATAAAGTTTTTAGGCAGAAGGTTGGAATCTGATGGTAAGTTTCTGTTGGAACTAAAAATACCCACAATGTAAACTACTCAGTTTTCCAAAGTAGTTGGTTAGAAAAAATCCCGAACCTGCCACTATGTGAAAAGCCTATCTTTATTTTAGGGCAGTAAATAATGAAATATAGTACCTAGTGTGTTTCTCAAATTCTGAGGACCTCACTTGTGTTTCTCACTAGACTATGACTGTGAGTTTTAAGATATAAAGAACATGAAGAATCTGTTTGCTGCATTTTGCTGTTGTACTTTCTGGAGGAGAGATTTAGGATTAAAGTGTTATTACCATTACTTATATATCTATTGCAACAGTAATGCATAGACTCTGACAGAATATTTTCTACAAAATTCTTATAACAGTAGAAATCTGTTTACCAATGGTCTTGAATGTAAACTTTGCAAATATTTTACAAGTTAGCCAGCAATTAGTTTTCCTCTTCTCCAGATAATATGTTCTCTTGTGTGTTTGCTTTTCCACTTTCTTTCACTGTTATTCTCCTGAAAATCTTTGTGGTTAACAATGGGCCTCACAACTCCCAGGAGAAAGATCATTGTGTTCACTTTTCCAAAAGCCTCAGTGCTGTTCAGTTCAGCTCTGAAGTTGTCTCAGTCCAACAGTGGCAGTGGGTGCTGGGCTTCCTTAGGAACAGCTGGCCCTGCCCTCTAGCAGAGGCAGGAGAAGCTGCACGTGCTGCTTCACAATCCCTGCAGTTTTGAGGCCAGTGTATAAATTTACACCACCCATTGATCCTGGCTTTAAGTTAGGAGTGCACCAGGGAAGTGGTGGATGAGAAACTGGTGTCCATTTTCTTCTGATGATTGTCACCAGGGCGCTCACTGGGTGTACTGTGCACTCTGGCAGCTGGAACTCTTCAAGCTTCATCAGCCAGAGGTGCCTGGCTGTACTGGGTGACAGCCTCAGCCTGCCTACAGGCGTCTCTTGGGTCGTCTTTCACCCCTGCTATGGTCTTGCTAATGCTTTCTCAGTGTGAAAATCGTACTCATGACTATTACTTCATAAAGAAAAGGAAAATTAAGAGGAAAACGAGGGAACTGCTTGTAAATAGCATATGGGATTTGGGGTTCACTGAATCAAACGGTGTCAATATAATAAAAAAGTGAAATATTGCAAAAATGTTTGAGGGACTTCTGGAGGTTTTTTGTGTGGGAGCATGTGTGCTGGGTCAGTACTTTCTCTCTTGAGGGCTTTGCTGAGCAATAAGCTTGTGTGCTTCACTTGTGCTGAATTTCAGAAGTTTTCAGAGGAGTGATATTGATATTAACTGACAGGTCATCAAATTCAGCTGAATGAGGTGAGGACCAGAGTGTGAGAGAGCTGAAGTAAAGTTTCTTTTTTTTCCTTTTTCTGCTTGGGAGGTGGGTTGGAGGAAGGGAGTGGTATATCTGCCTGGTTTATATTACACTGTAAACTAAACTCTCTTTGTTTTAATTGTTATGAGGGAACAAGAACAAAGATGCTTGTAAGGCTGTAATAATCAAGGGAGTGATGAATGTCCAAAGTGCAGCCTGTTTTGGGGAAAAAAATCAAAAAGCAAAGCAACTCTGGAAGTGCAAAGAATTTTTTTTCCTTTGGATTAATGTGAAAGTAATTAGCAGGTAGTGTGGTTTTAAAAATGACATTAGGACAAAAGTCCTTGCCTGCATCTTTGGGATTATGATGAAGAATATTTGGAAAATACCAACAAAAACTTACTCTTGCATAACATTTAATCTTTCTTTTTTTTCCTCCCCCCTCTTCTTTAACATGTATTCTGTGTCATGGAAATGGAAATTAGAATGCAAGTCAGTTTAATTACTTTTGCTGTTGTTCCAGTCCCATGGATTGTAAATATTAGATTTATGAATAGATTTAATTAGCTCTGGAGCTTTTTTCATATACTCAAGCAATTCTGACTGCACCTAGAAAAAAAGGTTGTGGAAAAAGCTGTCCATAGTGGACTTTGGTCTAGACATGAAATCTTCCTTATGAAACCTTAGCTGATTAGTTAGAACGATAAATGTTATATCCCTGATGAAGTTGTTAATCTGAGAGTAGCAAAATTACTCATACCACAGTCTTAGAAAACAGAACATGCCATTCATTAGTATTTGCTCTGGGATTTTATGTTCTCAAAGTAGAAGGTGTCAATGTAGTTCTATACATATACTCCTGGAGCATGCCCATGGCATTTTGGTCACTGCATGAGGTGGAAAAGGTTGGTGACAAGAGTATTCAACTGAATAGAGCAAAGTCAATGTGAAGGGCAGGTAAATGCATCAGGGCTTCTCAGCATGAGGAAATGAGTGCAGGCTACTTATGATAGAAGACTATGAATCTGTGAGTGGCATACTGAAGTGTGCAGAGCATTCCTGTCTCTGACTTTGCAACTCCTTGGGGCACAGATAATCAAAGGTTGGCACAGTGCACTTGGAAAATGTGGCCATTTCCTTCCTTTGATCTGATAGTTGAGTCTGAGCAACACAGGTAAAACTTTGGCTAGATGGGTCTTCAGCCCAAGCTGCTGTGGCTGCTCATATTCCTAAGTGAATAGGCATGTTTATATGTGTGGATGAGCAAGAAAGCTCTCTAAGATCCACAAGTCAAGAAAACAGTGACATAAGATGTCATGCAGTATTTGGGAATATGATGGAGGCTGAAGAAAGGATAGGGTGGAAAAGCAAAATAATTGCATCAAAGAAAAAGCAGTTACAATTTACAAATTCTCCTGTTGGTTCAGTGGACTTTTATATAAATAAATCATTTTAGATTTAAATTATACAGCAATTTAAGCTGAAAAAGTGAACAAAAGCCCAAGTGGTTATATGTGATTTGTGAAACAGTGCAGGTCTTCCATCTTCTGAAAACGTGTCCTACATTTCTCTTTCCAGATACCACAGCCTCCTTCTCATGCTGTGTGGCTTTGCAAGTTCACTTGCTGTTAAAACTGCAGGGTTTACTTAAGAGTAGAAAACTTCTACTCCATGTTAGTATTAAATATTGTGCCCACAGTGCTTGTGGATAGTGCCCTGTTATATCACAGTCCTTTGTTCTACAACTGGCAGTAACAACTGCCACGGTCAGTGCATCCAGGCTTCTTTGCCAGCTATCCTATGGTTGTTGTATCTAAAACTCCCCAAAAAGTATTTCCACCGTGTTCAATTACAGTTTGGTTGCTACAACTTGTGGTGGTAGCTCTTTCTGTGATATGAAGCACCAAATTCATTTCATGTAGCTCCTTCTTTAGGGAACTCTGTCAAGTGTATTTGGTTGCCCAGACCTATGAACTGGTTCCTTAACAGTCCCACATAGTTATAATTTACTGTAGTAATCCCAGAGCTGCTTCTGAGGAATGGTTTGTTTTTTCTTTTATGTTTCTGAAGGAGTCTCAGTCTTCAGTCTCCTGAAGGAGTCTGAAGTGTCATCTGCTGCAAAAAGCTGAAATTATGGATGACAAGTGAGACAGCAACGTTTGCATCCTGAACCTTATGCAGAGGGTCTGAATTACCTGTGGGAAAGCGAAAGCAATATGTCTGTTTTCATATTTCATGAGTGAATTACAGCTAGGAACTTGTAATTGCCACAGCAGAATATTCAGATTCATGAACCAATGCAGGTCAGCTATTTAGGCAATACATGGAAAAACTGTTTTGGTTTTTGGGCTGAGAACTCTAAACTCATTTCATAAGTGAAAGGTTTTGGCAGAGCAATTCTCAGTAAAGGAGGGAATTTCAAGCACCTTCATAAATGCAGTGCTGGATGCCTGCCTCCACTGACATTCTAATTTTTTCTTTTCCTGCCAGAAATCTTTTCTTTTCTAAAAATATTTACTTGACTCTGCATATTGCTGCCTAATCTAAAGATGGATAATATAGTGCTGATTTTAAAATCTCAACTGGTACAGGACGTAAGAATGACTTTTAAAACATTGCTAAAATGATCTGTTGGGAACAAATTTTCTAACTGATTATGCTCCTCTGGCTGTAGTGTGGTTTCTACACTACCAACCCCCCACTCCCTCCCCCTATAACCACCGCTGCCGTCCTAATCTTCTAGACCATTTAGTACCCTCCTCTTATCCTAAGCAAAATACAACTGCTGGCTCCGATATTCATTAGGTGATAATCCAGATTAATTCAGATTTTGATGTAGAAACAAGTCCTATTTCAGTTGCCAAGAAATCCAGATCGCCCCATGGAAAATGCACACACACATGCACGTACACACACGCTCGCACAGTATGTAGAATGCCTTAAAGAAACTGTAGCTAACCACCTTATTAGTATTCCTCCCTCCTCTGTGTTTCACTTGCAGCAACAGAGGGCTGAGCAAAATGCAGTAGAACAGGGACAGAGACAGAGCTGGCAATCATCTCGGTGCAGGCTGCTGAATGTAGGGGGTGGGGGGATGCAGCAAAGCAAGATTAATAACCTTGCCATAATCCTGTGCACCCTGGAAGGAGATACCTCCGGTGACTGAGCTGTTCTTGTCTTGATTAATTGGACTGAGTGAATGAGTGGCTGGCAATCCACCTGGTTTGGAGGCGACCCCCTGGTTTTGCTGCTCTCTGAATCCTCTACCCATCTGGGAAGGTAACAGTGAGACATACCATCTGCAGCACACACAGCAGCTATTGGAGGCTACTACTGACAGTTTGCACTACAGTTTTTTGGTGAGCGAGAAGCCAGGTACATTGTACAGTAGGATATTTCTGTGCTCGAGCTACCGAATTTCACAATCTGGTCCTTCAGCAACCCCCCACGCTCCCTTTCCAATTGCTTTTGAGTTCTGGGCTTACTTTTGGCATAGTCTCCTGGACGCATTTTGCTGGGGATGGAAGAGCAGTAAATGGAACCTCTGAAAACTAATTGTTTTGCTTCTGTGTGACTCGAGAAAGAAAAAAGCTAAAAGAATCAAATCCACTTGGAGGAATTTAAATTTCTCTCTGAGAAGTTTATAGAGGGACTGTACTAAAGGTAAGTCCAGGGGATTGCCTACCCCTTCTGTTTCCTTGTTTGTTTCCTGCTTGCTTAAAGTAGGGGAATAGGGCTAAAACATTAGTACTGGGTGCATACGGAGTGTGGTGTTTGTAAAGTCTGTGCTTGTAATTTGCATCCCCTTTTTACTTCCTTTTCTTTCCATCCCCCCCCCCCTTCCTTGCCATTTGCACAGTAAAAATGCTTGCAAAATAATAATCTATAGGGCTCCTGGAAAATGTTAGTTAAATAGCACTATAAAGCTCCTTTTATTTCAAAGGTATTAGAATTTCTAGGAAGAGAAATCTTTTTATTAAACAAGCTAAAATATTTGGAAAGTATCTCGAAGGGGCAAGAAATATAGCTCATACAGTATCTTCAATAGAAGCCTCCATATTTTCATAAATCTTGTCTAGTTTTTTTTTCTCTGCATTTCAGTCAGCTCTGGAATGATGAATATGTAAGTACAAAGCTGTTTCTGCTGCTGTTAGCCAAAGGAGAAGGTAGCAGAATAGAAATTTGTGGATTTGTGCATCCACTTACATGAAGTTCATCTGTTTGCTTCTCATTAACCTTTTGAATGCTGCTTTCAATTATTTTTATTTTTGCTACATAATTTATGCAATATGCAGGACCAAACAGTAATAACTTTTATGGTATGAATTGCCTGTCACAAATGGGTTCTTGTGGGCCATTAATTTTTGGGATGGGGGTGCTACTAAGCACTCAGGTGACCAAAGTAAATGCCTCATCCAGCATGGTTCATGGCACTCCAGAATTTCTGGAGATCTATCAGTTGTGTTGCTCTGGTGCTACTCAGTATTTGAACCTGGCACTTTTCCTCCCCCTGCACCCCCTTCCACCAATGCAGTTTCTATTGTAACAGTATAACTGTTGTAGCCTTTCCCATCATTCTGTTAAATAATAGAAATAAAATACCATTGCACTGCAATAGAATCAGAGCTTTTGTAGTTGAGCTTTTTTTTCTTTTATTGCTGCACTGATAGTACTTAGCATTCCCAAGGAGGTAAGCAAACCATCTGTAAATACATTTCAAAGATGCTTCGTTCTCCAAGTGCAATTGCTAGGTACTCATGCCTTTTCAATTATATGAATATGAATGACTATTGAAGAATATGGTCTCTTTGAAATACTGCATAGCTGAATATGTAGTGTAAAAAGACAGGGATCAAAATACAGTTCTACTGAATAATCAGATGCTGAGGGGCTTATATATGTATGCATACATATGGAATGTATGCAAAGAAAAGGGGAATTACATCAGATTTGTAAATACAAGGACATATCAAATAGGATGATCTATTTGGTACAAAGAAGTATAATGACCCTTCTTGTAATAGATCCTGTGTTGTAAAGCTAAAAACTTAATGAAAAGGCTCTGCTTCAGAGTAATCAAATCACTTTATATTATTGCATCCTGTCAGTCAGTCCCTCTATTTCCCACTGGTTTTGCATAATAGCTTTAAAGATGGATTAAGGAAGAAAGGAGAACTGGTTATAGGTGTGTTTCCCCTCATTTTCTGGAAGTGATGCTTCTGTGTTGCATGTGCATTTACTGTATATGATTATGACAAACAGATCTCTTTCTAGGCAGGATGCAGTTTGCCATAGTTTTCCCTCATTGCACTTTCCTCAAGCCCCAACTGCATGTAGCACAGGGATCTTATTTCACCAGGCAATGAGCTCTGTTCTCTTTTAACTATGGGGAACAGTCTCTGTCTAATGAGGGCTAAAAAAAAGTGTGTGTGTGTGAGAAGGAATGACAGCTCATGATTTTTAGAGCCTTACCCTGGTTTTAGAATTGAAGTACGGAATGAGACTATCAAAGCAGAGATGTTGACTGGATGAAAGCAGGGGACAAATGTTCTGCCTGGATATGAAACTTTCATGTTCTGGCAAAAAAAGTCGACCCTTTCTTCACTTCCATTCCTATATATTCTGATGTCTGGAATATAATTGTTGAGTTGCCTTGAACTGAGTGGAAGACCAGTCACCTGTGTGCTAGAAAAGTATGTCATCACTCTTTATGGTGTCCAGCTATTATAAATCATCTTTTTTTCATGTAGTCATTTTTTGTCATTATCTCCTTATATTGCAGACTAAAGCAAATGGTGGTTATTTGGCATTTTAAGAGGCTTACTGTAAAGGGAACCTTGTGCTTCTCTTCCCATGTTCCCCCAATTGTGTTGGTTTAGTGGATTTTCATTAGGACTTTTCTGGGATTTCGATTCTGATTTCTTAATTATACTGGCACACTTGATATTTTTGGGTTTTTTTAATGTATCTCTTATGCATGCTATTGTATGGAACATAACATGTTATCACAGGATCAATTTTGTTTTCTAATACTATTGTTGTTCTTATGGTAAGAATGGAAATGAATAATACTCAGTTCTAGCAGGTTTTATGTGGGAACAGGCTTTAGAACTGGTTGGACTGTGTGGGGGTGTTTTTTTTTAAAAAAAAAACCCAAA
>VZRX01003736.1:46952-89732 GCA_013398075.1 Notiomystis cincta
GTGTGGGGGTGTTTTTTTTTAAAAAAAAAAACCCAAACCAGTAGTCAATCTGTAAAAAAAATATTGTTTCATTTTGGTGACCCTTGAATTTCTATTGCATTTCGTAGTGTAATGCCTCATATGCCTTCAGTCTCACCTAATGTGTAAAATGCTTTCTCCTCTGTGTTCTTTGGCTACCTGTGAGAGCTCAACCCACTCTGCTTTGTGCATCTTGCTGGAATATGACAGGAAGGCCTGCACAGGTCTTGCAGTAAGTGTGTCATAGGTAAAGTGCCTCAGCAGGAATATGGGTACAACGAGATTCTCATGAGCTGAATTGTCTAAATGTTGTTGTAAGAATAAGTAGAAGATAACTGAAATTTCTTTTTCACTTAGTTCCAGTTAATTGAGCAGCTTCCTTTTCTTGTTGCTGGAGTCAGCCAACCAGGCACTAACCTTCTCCAGCACATGTTCCTGTGTTTCTGAGACCCAGGGTACTTTACAGGTGAATTCTTTCTTTCTTCTGAAACAAGCCGGGCTGACAACTGGTAAGGCAAACTTGAAGCAGTGCAGAGGCATAAAAGTAAGGGGAGGATGGGAGAGAGGAGATGTACCAGCAATTTCAGGACTTAAACCAAAAGAACAAGCTCCGTGGGATGGCAGAACACGTCATTCTGATTGCTGACTCATTGTGTTGGTCCGCAATATTATCTTACGCTAATGTGATGGCACTGGCCTGGTTTCGAAATAAGGAAGCAGAAAAGAGTAGTTTATCAGGAACACATTGCTTATGAATGTGTACTACCTTGACAAATGGTCTGATCACTGGGAATTCATGCAGGTGGGCTTAGGGTTCTTAAATCTCTAAAAGGATTAATAGCAAGTGAAACTTACTTTTTGCCACTTGAAGAAAAATTAAGTTACAAATACATCCTTTGAATTGATAAGTTAGGTGCATGAAGTAAATTACATTTCTTCCCCTCCCTTTCTGTGTTACCCTCCTTCTCATTTCTTTTCATTCTGTGTCAAAGGATAAGGTTTTAGGAGTGAATGAGACTCCAAATTCCTGTTCCTGGTCTACCAAGCAAATATGGAAGACAATACGCTGCTTAAGAATCTTGAATCTAAACTAAGAAATTTTAATTTCTTAAACCAATTTCAGTATTCCTAGTTGGAAGTGTGAAAGTGAAGTTTGTTTGGAAGATTTGTTTAATTTCTTAGCTTGTCAAAAATATAGTTATTTGGGTTGTTTAGGGAAGACACCCATTGTGATGCTACTTATTATTTGGCCTTTCATAGACTGAGGCAGCTAAGAAGGCATCCTTTAATAGTAAGAGTTCCTTATATTTTTATCAAAGTAGTACAGAAGTTCATGTACTTTTTAGTTGTATAACAAAAATTTTAAAAATTAGAGCATATGTTTATTTAGACATTGTAGCTTTCAGGAGTGGCCCAGAAGAGTAGTGTTGAGAGCACAGTATATATAGGTGGGTGTCTGCTTCTAGAGGCTGTTACTTTTCAGATTGTGAAGATAATAATGGTGAAATTATCAAAGTTAAGATCAAATGACCCAGTGGTATGCAGAGTTTTCTACAGCCATTTCATATTACTTAGGAGGAAACTTAGTGTTTCGGTGTTCTCACAATCTGCAAGATGCTGCCATGTAAGAGCTCTTGCTGCCAAACTTAGAGTGGTTACATAAGGTAGAATCCTATTGATCCTGGGGGAGGGTGGTGGGTAGAGATTTCTTCAGAAACTGGAGACTTTCTTTCTCAGAACAGATACTGCAGAGGCAGAACTGTAGCAAGAAATCTAGGTCTCTTCCCAGTGTGTATTGAAGAAACTTTTTGCACAGACAATTGGTTTGTAATTTGCTAAAATTTCCTTACTCACCTGGTTGTCAGTGGCAAGTATTCTTTGTTTTCTGTGCCTGGCAGAGGCTGACAGAAAGGTGTAAAACAAAAGCACGCTCAAATGAAGCAGAACTGCAGACATGAAGGGCTTCTCTTCCTGCATTTTTTACATCTTTGAGCTTGCAACCCGTGGCCAGCAGTTTTTTCCATGAGGCCCATTCTAACCTCTTTGGTAATTTTAGATGTTGTTTTGGTGGTTAAATTTATGTCAAGGACTCATGAAGTCCAGCATGTACTAGTAACTACAGAATAATTTCCAGTCCTGTTGTTTGTCCTGCTTACAAGAGTAAGAACAGGCTTATATCAGTCTCTGTTTAGCTTCTCTGAAACAGCTGATTTGGTATGAAGGAAAGACAACAGTGAGGTGGAAGGGCAGTAATTATTTTCTGGAAAAGTTTGTTTAATTTCATTTAAATCCCTGTGGGAGCAGTAGAAGCCCTTTCCTTTCTCTTGTTTAGTTGTAGGGAGAAAATGCTCTCAGTGCAATATGAGGCTATCAAGCAGTGGGCATATTTTCTGTAGCATCTTTTCTTGCTTTTTCAAATTTGTCTACCAGTATATAAATTTTATTGTCTTTTCTGTTGTCCCAGCAATAAATTGGCAAATAAGAAAGAAAAGCCATGCTTCTTTACTAGATGCAGTGCATCACTAGCTTATCAAATATATTATAGACATCATTTTGGTATAATTATGTAAACCTAGGGGTGGCACCTCTTTGTCTGTGAGAGATCCTCCTCACCACTTTCTGTTTCTCAGTTAAACCTTGCTGGAAGCATCATTGGTAGTTTCCAGTTAAAGAGACAAAGCAAAGATGAATGTTCTGAGAGTTAGGCTTTATACAGAGGCTCTCATGTTGGGGCTGCATTTGTTTCAACCTATTTTTCATTTTCTCTGGAGCCACTCATGATAAGTGTGCATTTCATGTAAACCTATAAATCTTCACTATACCCTTGGTTATTTCAGGAAGAAAATTATGCACTTTGAAACTAAATGATCTGCCTACTTAAAACCTGCAAGGGTAGGTGCCTTCTGGAAAGCAGAAAGTTCAATAGGAAAAACTGGAGAGAAAAGGGTGAAATAAGGTGAACTCAGAGATTACCCCAAAGGCAAAAGCAGTTTCCTATTTTTGCAAGAGTAGAAGTAGGGATTGCATTGTTCAGACTGCATGTGGAAGAAAGTTTTCATTTTGCATGCAAAGTGTATTTTGGCAGAAAATGGGTTGTGGAGTGTTCTTTTAAGTATCTCAAGCATATGCTTCAGAAATAAGTCTGGTTTCAAGTCTCCATTTTTGTTTGGAATAAGTCTAACAACAGGAGTGACATTGTGAAAACTCCATAAGGGATTCAGAGCTGTCTTGAAAAAAGCTTTGAAAACTTAAGGCTTGAACTTGTCTAGGAAATTTCAGCAACAGTTCCTAAAATAAAGTAATATATAAAGTAAAAATAAAACTCAAATCAGAACAACTTCCTGGAAGTGCTGCCCCACCAAAGACTCTTCAATTATTGTATTGCAATTGGGTTGTAAATATTGAAGTCATGTTCTTTATCTGTTCAGCTATACAATCATTCCTGTCATTAACTAAAAATAGTTAATGTTGGGATCAGTGGAATTCAGAAAGCCCGAAGCAAACTGAGGCATGCAGAAGAGGTAATTTAATATGTAGGTATGCAAGAGCCTAAGTATCCAGAAAGAGATTCAAATCAAGTGACAAATACATTGAAAATTTGTATCATGTAATAGAACTCAATGGATAGTTTCTTTCATTAATAGAAAAGAAAATATTATGATTTCTAGAGATTATGAACTAGACCTCAGAGTATCTGACCATGGCAGTTATGTAATCAGCCATGTCTTCCACGAAAAAATATAAGCCAAAATTGTGTAAGCTTTGACCATCTTCAGCAACTAAAAAATGATGAATAGCTTTATATTATCAGCTCTAGAATGTGCAGAGGAATTTGGCTGACTTATTGTATGGCTGGATTCACGGAACCTGTGTCATCAGGAAGTAAACACTTTTCTTTCTCCTCTTCATGTTTCATATCACACCCGTTCCGCCTGGTTTTTGCCTGTGAAATTTGCAGCGGGTGCTCGCAGTGGAGTGGGCTGTGTACGGTAGCACTGCTCAGAGGCACTTCTTCCTTTCCTGTGACCTGCAGGAGAGTGTCTGTGCTCTTTACTGGAGAGCAAAGTGGCCTCGGGGCGCAAGGATTGCCCTGGTCCTCCTTGGCTCTGTCCTGCCCTGCAGCTACCATGTGATTTAGATGAGTGGTAAGGGAGAGAGTATAGCCTGACTGCTGAGCTTTCCTTTTCCTCCTTTGTCATTGATATTCAAGGCTTGCTGCAGTAACCCGATGCCCTCCTTTTACAGAAGTCACAACCCTTTCAGACCACAAAAGATCCCTTCAGTCTGGGATTCCCTTGACAATCAGCTTTGTAGTTTAAGCAGCTTTATGCAATACTGACAACAGTGACAGTTAAGAGAGGTAACTAGGAGACTTCTTGTATTATAAATACTTGGCTTGGGAGTGTGTGCTTAAGGGTCTTAAGCTGCCTAAAAGAGTCCCTTAATCTCCCTTAATTCTTCTTATTATATTCTTTTTCTGAAGTAGGCGGAGATGCAAAATCTTTCTTTTAATTTAGAAGAATAGAGAAGTTCCACACCTGTCTCATTGAACATCATATTTTTTATATGATATTATATGATTTATACGTTCTACTAGACATGTTTACAGAATGTTGAAAGAGATGAGAAACTTAGCAAAATGTCTGTCAAAACCCCTTATTTTTATGTAATGTATTTCCCCATTTGAAATCAAAGCTTTGCTTTGAATCATGAACATTTCGATGATTTTTCCATCGGGAATGTAATGGAAGATTCTGAGGTCTAGAAGTGGAGAAGAGTAACTTCATTATCTCTTATCTCCCTGTGACATAAACCTACTTCTTTGTCCAGGAATGAACCAAGTTGAAATGTTTATGTTGGTATCAGCAGGAAAGAAGCTTCCTCAAAACCAGCATTCTCTTTGTGCTTTTGGACATGGAAGGGAAACTGTAGGAGACTATAGGACACCCAATAAAGCCATGGCCCTGAGGATGCAGAGGAAGTAGAGATGGATAAAGTTGCTACTCTGATATTCGTAAATGTTTACTTTGCTGGTAGAAGTGACTTTTGTTATTATTGAGGGAGGAGAAAAGTCGTGACTTGCCAAAATGTGTTTCTAAATCTATGAATACTTTGAAAAATAACAGTAATTTCTAAATGTAACATGAGTAATTATTTCCTAAGGTTATTTTGTCCTAGTTTAATGTCTATTATACAATGAGAGTGCTCTCCTTTTTTTAAGAAGAAACCACACCTGAGCTTTTAAACTTAAATTCTTTTATGTCTGAATGTTGCTGATGGTTGTCTTTGTTTCCATATTTACTGTAATTGGTGTACTAGAAGGCTGCTTTCATGATCTGGTCCAGGCCCTCGGGCAATGGAAATGAGTAGGTACTTCTGAAAAGGATATCAGTTTGAGAATAAACATTTGACCTCCAGTTGATTTACAAATTATTGTCTAAATAGTACTTTTCAAATGTAGGTGCATTTCTGAAGTCACTTCAGGCTGAGACTGTTTAATTATTTAAGCCTAGAGGTGAGCACTACAAGAGGCAGTAGAGAAAAGGTCACTGGAGCAAGAAGAGCATGTCTTCTACAAAAGGCCCTGATGTTCCATTTGATTTTAGTAGGATAACACAGACACTAGAAAACATTAAGAATTTAAGGCTACATGGGCTTTTTACCATTGTTAGTAGTTGGACTGGAAATTGCCTTTTGTTAGTGTAATGCTGTTTGAATATTTAATATTACAAAGCAAAAGAAATGCTTTAACTGTTTCCTTTTCTAAAACAAATCATGAATATGATCCTACACTAAAAATGTTTTGAACAAGACTACTAATGTAACACTATGGTGGTTTGGTTTTCTTTTAACATCACATTTTAAAGGCTGCTGCTTGAGCTGCTGGGATTTTTTTTTTTTTCTGTTCTCTAGAGTCTCAATTTTATTTTTATGATTTGATATTATTATTGAGAAGGAGTATATGTGTGGGTGATATGAGATGAAACTAATGTGTTTTGTCCTCACTGTTGTCCCAGAGTGGAAGTCTGTTGAATCGTTGTTTTAGTAGACAAAAGAAAATACACCTCAATTGTCTCATTGCCCTATCCATTAGACATGGGACTGGAAATATGGGCTGCCTTTAAATCTGGCTCGTGCTCTGGCCCTTTTGGAGGGAGGCTGTTTTTTGTGCCTTTTGACACTAACAAAGTTCGGGTAGGTATGGTCAGAAAGAATAGTCTTGTATTTGATCTAAGTGTATGTAGCTGTCTTGTGATCTGTCTTACTTGCTCTTGCTTTCTGTGTGACCAGCTTTCCAGTAGGGTAAAGATGTATGAATTTATGTACTGTATAGACTACTAAAACTATTAGGGAGCTATTGCATTATGCTGGTAAATTGCTCCCCCCTGTGCATGGCTACTCCCTTTCAGGAAAAAAATAAGAAGATTTCTTGCCACCACCTTGTATCCTTCTGACACTCTTACTATTTCTGATTAGCTTGCTTTCTCTGTATTACAGTGACAAATATCTTTAATGGCATTTCATTATACATATGATGCCCCAAGTTTCATAAAATGAGGAAATGCTTTTACTTGCTTGGGCTTTCAATTCCTACTTGCAGGCACTCAGCAAGCAGTAATTTTTTTGAATTCGTTGTTGAATGGCTGTTAAAATGCAGTGAGATAAAGCAATACTTCCCTTTAGAGATCATACTATTTAAATTGGCAGAACTGGAACAAAATGCCAACCAAGGCATTTTTGTAAGGGTCAAGATTGTGGTTCATATATTTGGTCTTTGCTACCTGTGACCTTTAATGCCGAAATTATTCTGTTAAGCTGCTCCTCCCCGGGCAGGAGTGAGGATCAGTACACCAGTGTTGCCTTGTTGCTGCCTTTTGCATCACCTTCATTGGCTAAGTGGGTTTAGAACCGTGCTGCAGTAGTGCAGATGGAAGAATGGATCGCATTGGAGATCCTCGTATCTGAACTACCTGCAAGAAGCCCTAGATAGAGCTGATGCAACTGCTACTTACATTGGATGAGGGCAATGAAAGCAGATCACCATGTCAGGATAGTGGGCAGCTTTTGTGTTGTTAGCAAGGTTAGTTTTGGCTTTGTTTGTAAACATTGCCATTGTCTATTCATTCTTGCTCTTTGCTTGCTTGCATGCCCTTTGGTGGTAAGGATGGAGATGAAATATGCAAGCAACTTCTGACTCACTCTCTTCCACACCAGCTCAAGAATAATTTGAGAAGGATTAAGCAGGAGTTGAGTCACTAAATCCACCGTGAAGTTCTGACTTGCTGTATTGGAGGCTGTGTCTTGCTCTCCATTGTTTTGCATAGCCCCTGTTCACAGTGGATGCGAAGATCCAGCCATGGTGTGTACAGCAGCTTATGCTAATACCTCGTGTTACAAATCTTGCTCTGGAATTGAAAGGTTGGTTCTGTTTCCCCCAAGGGTAGAAACAACAAAGTAGGAGTGTGAGATCAGTTTGAATAATAGAGATGAATGTTATAAAACCCATGCTGGTGTTGAGCTGCTTTAATTGCTTTGTAGCTGCATAGGGAAACTTGAGGACAGATACAGCTCTGAGGACACTGGCAGAATTCAGAATAGTTGGATCTTGCAGCAGCTCTGGGGCTTAAAGATCCTACAGCAGTCCAGCCAAGGCTCTGATGGAAGTGTTTGGTAAAATAACATCTGTAGCAAGAGTTTTAACAAAGTTAAGATTGTGGTGCCTTGAACCTTACAGTTACAAATTTCGAGGAATGTCTGCCCCCTGAAGATGATCCATATGGTATTTAATGAATATGAAGATTATAGGCTCACATCAAAAAGTAATATGACTATGGTGATTACTCTTAAATGCATGGACTATACTAAAACATACAGCATATTCCTGTTTTACTAGTTGAACTATGCCATAGCATTTAAAGTTTGGGATGTTATTTTCCTATTGAACTTGACTGGAGGATCCAAACATAGAAAATTATTATTAAAAAGCAGATTTTCACCCTCACCCACCTTAGTCTGTATTACTTCATGGAGTAAATATATTTAAATTTAGGCTTTTATTTACAGTTGAAGCAGAGAACAACACTGTAACATTTTACCCCTTCACGTCTGTTGTGGTACAGAAGATTTGTTTAAAATGGTTCATAAAGATGGTGGCTTTGAGTTCTGGTTTTGAAAATGAATTCATTAAGAACTTGCAAATTCATAAGAGGTGATGAAACTGTGGGGTTTAGTGTTTTCAGTTCTTGGATATGACAGACAAAATTGAAACAATATGTTTACATTCATTACTATGTATGTGTAGTTCTCACCTGGAAAGCTTAAAAATAATTTAAAATTCCAAATCTGAATAAGAAAAAGCACTGAGTCCTTCAAGACAGACCCTGCCACCCTCTTCATTAGTACAACTATGATTTAAATAATACAATTACTAACACTTTAGACTTGTTATGGTGTTCTGTCACTGTCAGAATGAGGTTATGTCTGTATCAAAGTACTTTGGGCTAGTTTCTTTCATGAAATATCTTGAATTGACTTTGCCTTTTGACTTAACATCTTCATAAATACAGATACCCCTCGTCTCTGCTGCTTTCATTGTTCTCTTAACACTGCATGACACTAGCATTTTTGGATTTTATTCACAGTATTTACTTAGAAATCCATTCCTGTTCTCATGTATGCAGCTAGAAATAGTGTGTATGTGAGCATACACACACATCTATTATTTCTGAAGTTTCAAGTGCTTCTATCATAATAACTTCTGCTGCAACAGAAGCTGATTTTCTGTTCAAAACATTAAAAACCTCCTGTAGTTGTGCAGTGAACAACTATCAGAAACATTTTAGGTTACTTTTTTTTGGTTTTGTGGAAAGATTAAGTTTCAGCTGGAGTTGAAGCCAGTGTCCCCTTGCCTTGGCTCCAAAAAGTAGTTGGTTTCACTAACTACAGCCATTTGCATCCTCTCATAGAAGCTTCCTCTGCAAATCTTTAGAAAAACTGGAGTCCAACATTAAAAGACCATTTAAGGGAGCCCTATCTCTACTTTAAATCTTTTAATCTTCTGTCTTTGCTGTTTTATACAGACTCCTTACCATGATGGAAAGTAGTTTAAAAATCACTTTGTTTTCTTGGTGACCTGGATCTGCTTAAAGCGAAGCTCTTCAAGAAGCGCTGCATTCTAAACTCAGCGTATCGTGTCAGCAGCAGGGCTCGTGTAGCACCGGTCCGGTTGGTTTCTCCCGCCTGGTCGCTCCGGGAGGAGCGGAGCCGGAGGCAGCCGGGCTGGCCGCCTTCGAGCATCGTGCCGCTAAGCGAACGGGCGGGCGTGGTGCTAACAACTCATCAGTTCATTAGCTGCGGCTATTGCTGGCGCTTAATATGCTTACAGGCAAGCATGTAAATCCAATAAAAATTAGGTGAAATGACCTTATTACCCCTCCCAATCTCCTCCCCCCTCCCTTTTCTCATAACAGTAACTTGTCTGATACAGGTATATAATTTCTTTGTTACCTGCTTTTGCTCTGAAAAGCTACCTAAGGGGCAGGGCATTAAGTACAGTGTTAGGAAGAGATGTCGATGAAGTAACTTTACTGAATCTGTTCATTGAGTAGGGAGGAATTGAGCAACAGAACAATGATCTAAGCTTGCTTGAGACACTGATTAGTTTAAAAAAAAAAGGCTTTAGTGTTTAGAGAGAGAAATGGGCAGCTTTGGTTTGTGGTATATTAGTTTTGATCACTCCCTCTGATCCTTTTGGTTTTTTTGCATGGAACTGGTCTGGCTAATGTGACCACTAGGCATTCAGTCATCTCTGCCCTGTCAGGGATGCAGAGGTTGCTGTATAAGGTACTTGATTTGATGAAGATCAAAATAATCTTGTAATTACAATGAATAATGGTTATTTGCACCTTGGAAGAATGGGAATTTTGTAAAACCTGTTTCTTTCCTAGATGGAGGAATACTAATGCTTCACATTCCTCCCCTTTATATTTTTACATTTTTATTTCCCTGCCACAGGGGTTTTTGCCAGGTTGGATTTTGTTAGTGTGGAGTGTCAGAAAGTAAATGGCAGTACTTTGGATCTATAAAGTACTTGTTTAGTTCTTAAATAAGCAATGGATATTTTCCATTGAAAGAGAGAGACTATCTGGCTGCTTATGTGCTAGAACAGCTGGTAGGGTTAGAGTTCTCTTTAGGAATGGGAGTAAAATTCCAGTCAGACAAATATAAATGTTCAGAACTCTTGTTTCATGATTCATATAGATTTAGGTGTGCATAATCATATTACTTTTACCTGAGTCATACTTTTAAGGTAATTTTTAAGTCAGAAAGTCCTAAATTTGGAAGATCTGAAATCTTCGGTTATAGTCTAGATGAAAGCTTTTCAGCAAAGCACTATGGCCAAGGGCTAAATCCTGTACAAAATCCAAAGCTGCAAAATACTGAAGTTTCCTTTAATTATCTCAATTTGAGACTGGCCCAAATAGAAGTTATGAATATAAAAATTAAACCTATGTCTCTGTCAGAAAACCAGTCATGTCCAGACTCTAATGACTTGGAAAGTGATCACATAACTACAGTAAACCTCACTACCAGCATAACAGAGTGTGTGACTCAATTCAAGTAACTGTTATTTCAATTTTTATGTTAATCCACTTGGCTCTTGAAGTACAATACCTTATTCTTGCTTGCCATGTAGAACGAGTCTTGCAGTAGGAAAATCAGTGGCTTGATTTACAGATGGACTAAGTGATTTCATAAGTCATTAATACTTATGAATCCATTGGTGGGGGGGGGAAATCTCGCAATTCTACTTACTCTGTGTGTGTGATTAATTTTAGATTCAACCTGGAAATACAAAGTGATCTCTCTTTTTTGTCTTCCCATTAAAAAATATCTGCATCTGTTAAATGGAAGTGTCAAAGTTTTGTAAGCTTGGAGAGAGAGAACAGTCCTCGAAGTCTTTCAGGGCTATTTTGAAAAGCATTGTGGAAGTAGGGCTATTCTTCTTCTGTGTTTCTTTCAAGTATCAAAATTTCTTTGAGAACCACCAGCCTTTGCTTTTCTGAAAATGTTGTTCCTTGTGGGAACTTGTTAAATGGCAGCTGATGCTAGGACACTGTATATGTGAAAGGCTATAGCACAAATCAAACACACATAGAGGACTGTAATACATATGATACTGGTAATAAGGTACATTCACTTGATGGAAATGATTCTAATTCTAATATACACATGGGGTACTGAGGTGCTTATAGTAAGGCATGATAGAAATTTATCTTTTTAAAGCACTTTATAACCACTTAAAATATTTCAGCATCCTTTTGATTAAAAAAAAATACAAAAAAACCCTCAAAAAAACTCCCCAAACATAACAAAACCCCCAAAAAACCAAACCAAAAATGATACTAAAATATTGGTGATTTTGGTGTGTTTGTGTTGGGGTAGCACTTAAAGAGCATCTTGCTACTTAGCTAATGCTCACTCATTCATTCTGTTTTCATCTGGGTCAGCATATTGGGGTATTCTGTTGGTGGAAGTCAGTGTAATATTTGGTATTCCAGTCAGCAAGATATTATAAGTCTTCCTTCAGAAAAATCCACCTGCGTATTGAAATTGTGCAAACTTGGAATTATAATGAAATGTGCTGTGGTTTACTCTGTACCACAAGTTAAGGTATTTATCTTTTTGTTTAGGATATTAAAAAATGAATGAACAGTTTAACACATGGCAAGCTACTTCCAAACATCTCTTCAAAGGACTAGAACAGAAGTGTGAAGTAAAAAAACCCAAACAACTAACAATCACTGAGTTCTTGCTTTCTTCTTTAGTTATGAAGAGTAATACCAGTGTCCAAAAGAAGCAGTTTTCTGCACTGTAAATATTTTTTTTCTCCCGCTTAGAACCAGACCTTTGTTAATAGTTTGTATAGTTGTCAGTAATTTCAGAGCGCTTTTGAAAACAGTTATTTGCTTCCACTTCTATCTCACTTTCTGTTCTTATCTGTGTAAACTTTGTCCTTTTCTGGGAAGAAAGACACTTTTCTTTCCCTCTGGAAATCTCACTTGACATTTAGCAAGGGATGTTTGTAAGAATGTCAGATTGATGAGAGCTGTTTGCTGAAGTCTCACCATGTTCATTCAGCTGAACAATATCTGTTGTTAACAGCTATAATTATTATGAACAGGTTTCAAAGGACAAGCTTATTGCTGTACTCTGGCAAGATGCTTTTGAGCTGCTGGTTACTCAGTAGTAATACTTGGCACATTAGGTCACTTTTTATCATTCAAGTGCTTACAGATATTGACTAATTAAGTTCATCAGAGGCTATCTGTAGGTCCCTTGGTTGAGTGCAAGTAAATAACAGCTCCTTTGTTTGTATTGCACAATTTCTGAGTGTTTGGATTCATAATGACAAGCAAGAGATTGAGACATGGCCCTTGTAGCTGAGGTATGACTCTTTTTTGCTGAAGTTTTGCCTGGGAGTTTCAGACTTTGCTTCACATTTCCATATACCTTGTGGGAATTCAGTAACTATCAATGAATCATTAAGGTTGGAAAAGACCTTGACTATCACTGAGTCAAACCATATAAAGCTTTTCTTCTCTGGTAAGACAAGACAGCACAGGTGTGGCGCTGAAATCAAGGTGAGGCAGCAGGGATCACCTCACCGAAGGTGCTGGAAGCTGCTATGAGTAAGAACTTCCAGGATCCTTGGGAATACAAAATGAGTTTTGGAGATACAAATGTGCCCATAAATTGCATTATTGAATCTTACAGTCCTGTAGTTTTGACCTGGGATCTGTTTTATCACACAAGTTGCTAGTGATGGTTGCTCTTCAAAGAAAAGTGAAACAAAGCAGCTTACTTGGGCTCAACACAATTGTCATGTGTCTCCTAATGTTTCTTAGCTAGTCAAGCATGGGTTGTGTAACAAGCAAGATATTCTTGTCCTACATTGGGTATATTGTACTTTATTACACACACAGATATGTAATCAGATAAGTACTTGAGCCCAAGCTCTAGTGACTATTTGTGCTAATTGATAAAAAGATTGCTGCATAGTAGCCTAAATGGTAATTGGGCCATATGTTAGGAAAAGAAAGCACACTGTTTTGCCAGCTGACTCTCTGTTGAATGTACCTGGCAGAACAAGACAATATTTTAGCCCTGTATTTCATGTGTATGACACAGGAAACTAGAAATCATAATGGAGCTAAATAGATACTGGAAATGCAAAGCCCTTTTCCCAAGGTTTTTGAGAGAACATTGTGTTTGTGGAAGTATCCTTGTATTGGTCATCCTGGCTAGTTTAAGGTAAAAAAAAATCTACATAAATTTCTCCTATGGTGGATTTCAACACATTAGTTTCAAAGCATCATAAACTGTATAATCTGTTTTGATATTTATGTACATCATTGCAAAGAATTATTAAATAATGTTTAGCTGATTATTATTCCTAGTTAACTGAAATATGCTCAGACCAGCTGTACTGAGCTTGAAACCATGTGACGTATTTGAGCCTTTTAGACTTGAGAACAGTTATCAAGAATGGATTTTCTTAGGTCTTGTGTGTTCCTTTTCCAAAGGGCAAGCAGAATTCACTTGGAAAAGTTCTCCACGGTTACTAATTCTTATTGTGGCATGAATAGCCACATTTGTTTCAGAAGGCTTGCATGTGTAGTAGTTGACTCTTCAAAATCTGACACTTATTTGGACACATTAATCAGAACCGAGCTTTTAACAATTCAGGCCTTTTTTCACTCTGTTGTTTAGATTCAGTTATCATATTTTAGCTTTACACCTTCTCACTCCCCACTTTATGTATCTGCAGCTCTGGACAAAACATTGCTGCTGCTGCTGATACTCTGGCTGCTCACTGATATTGCTGGGAAATTGTAGTCCCTGTCTCTCTGAGATTTTAGCTGGCCAGGTGTTTTTCTTTCAAGACCTGAGGTGCTGATAAATAGTTATAGAGAAGATCATTCACCTTTCTCTTGGTTTGCTAACTTTCTGTGAGCCTTAGTCCTCACTTTACAGACTTTCTTTTGATAAAATTGTCCGAACTGACCCCGATTAGCATTGTTTTATAATTAGCATTTGTTGGGGTGATTCATAAACCTTAAATACACAAGGCTTCTGGGTGTGCTTTTCAGGATTTCTGTCTACTTACCTTTTTGTGATGTCTCATAATATCAGGTGTTATATTCATTTTGGGAATGATTTCTGGTGAAATGGAGCTTATGAAGGGAGAGATCATCTACTGTGAGGCTACAAATTAGGATAGATTAAAGGATAAGCTTTTGTAGGTGTGAGTTTGGAAGGATGTCCATGGTGTCTGTCCACAGAATGATCAGCTGTACTTGTGTAATTTTTGGCAGATGTCTAATTCCTTTTTAAAGACCTTCAATGATGAAGACTGTATAGACTCCCTAGGCACACTTGTCCTTTACATGAAGCTAGTGGGCTGTCATTGAGAAATTGGCTGCAGAGTTTCAATATTATAAATACAACTGTTAATATTAATGCAGTCAGAGCCCTCATCTGTGCACCAATATACTTTTCTTTATTCCCATCAGCATGTGCTGGATGACTTCAGAGATTACAGTCCTTTAACTAGAGCATGGCAAATTCTGCCAGAGATTAACATTCCCAGACCCAGTGCACTTTGTGTGTTCTGCCAGACTATTGCTGGGAAACCTGGAAGTTTGGTTTTACTTGAGACTGGTTCTGAGGAGATTGCAGGCATTCCTTCTGGAACCTGACCGAGTAAAGAGACAGCTGCTAAGGACAGTCATGTGAAGAAACATGTAGGGTTTTGTTCCTTCTTAGTATCTTGTGGCTTGCTATCTGGAGTCACTGCTTATAACTATGTGATCTTCCCTCCAGCAACTGAGTATGTTTTCATAAACAGAACATAATT
Organism: Notiomystis cincta; assembly: GCA_013398075.1. Lineage (NCBI taxonomy): Eukaryota > Metazoa > Chordata > Aves > Passeriformes > Notiomystidae > Notiomystis > Notiomystis cincta. The sequence continues at coordinate 61,891 of VZRX01003736.1, forward strand.
GATTTGATAATGCTTTGTGTGAGTAGGGATGTTTCCATACCCAAAAGGTAGGGATACCAGATAAATAGTAAGAGCAGATGGCACTGTCATTATCAGAGGAAAACAGTTAAAGAAGTTGCTTGAGAGGGGGAATGAATCAAAGAATGCTGTGTGCATAAGCATGCTCTCAGCTGTCTTTGCATACTTAGCATTTCAGATTCAGCTCGTGCCTTCTCATGCTGCTTTTGCTACTTTGCTCTGCTTTCAGCTAGAGGCAAGTCCTCCCTTTGCTCCACAGACAAGGAACCATGGCAGAGCTGTTGGCCTGGGAAGCAGCTGGGTGGGAGAACATAGTAAAGAACTGGTCTCCTGAACTGAACTCATGGCTGAGTCAGTCTCAGAGTGTACTGAGTGACCAAGAGGAGGAACAGAGATGGGACAAGGTGGGGATCATGCCAGTTGTGGAAAACCAGCCTTACTCAAGCATCTAGAGTCTCCTTGTTTATTTCTCCAAGTGCGCTGTCCAGTTTTATCGCCCATATGTGTTTAGCTGCTTGCAGTGCTTACTTGCTAAGATTTATGAAGCCTGCATAATGTGACTGCATATTGATCAGCTCTCCTCTTTGGAGCACTGGGTTGGTTCAATTGCCTCTAAAGATGAACCAAGTCTGTGTTGCAGCTTTGGCTGTGGGAAGAAATAGAGCCCAGTGGTCTTAGTTTGGGGCTAGAAATGGAAATGTTGGTGTGTTACTGAATTGTGAGTAGGTTTTTGTCACAAAGTCACCAAAAATGAAAACCCCAAACAGCTTTCTGTAAAGCTGACTCTGTAAATGAAACATTCACCAGTTTTTGTCCGTCTGGAGATTTGTTTGTTGGTTTTAAAGTGGTTGGAGACATCGGTGTATGCAGTTGTAGTACAAAGCGTTTTGTCATGTCTACTTTGCATGTCATTATTAAAATTTTTAATTTTATTTCTTATTATCATCCAGCTGTGTTATTTTCCAATGCGAATCCTAGTTAATACAAATGTTTTCTCTAGGCTTTTTTGTTTGGATTTTTGAAAATATAATTGAAAGTTTTCCTTTCCCCTCTGCTGAATCCTTAGTTTTGTTTCATGGCTGTTGAGTTGACCGTTTCATCATGTGTTAACTGATTTTTTTGACTTGCTCTTTTATTACATTGGTTCTTAGGCTCTCCAAAATGTGTTTCTGTTGTGGTATTGGCTGTGCAAATGTAGGAGAGAGGTGATTTTTCCCTGCAAGATTCTGTGCTTTCGTGTGTGAGCTGGCGGCCAAAGATTGTTCAGACTCAGGGAAGAAATTATGTGTGAAAGGTTGTTAATATATTAAACATGATGTAGGCAAAAAAAAAAAAAATCTATTTTAGGAGCCAAGTTCTCTATTTATAGTTCTTTGCACACCTTTCTCAGAGATACATTAAAACTGCATCACCTGACGCTATCTAGCAATCAGCTCCCTGAGAAGGTGCTCTTTGAACGAAAAGGGGTGGAGAGGCTCCGGGAGACCAAAGAGCGGGTTCCTCAGCGGCCCTTGTTGCGCTGATTACCTGCGCAAAGCCCTTTCGTGCCCGGCCGCTCGCCTGCGGGAGCGGAGCGGTGCCGGCCGCCCTTGGGATGCCGCTCGCCGCTCCCGCCGAGGCGGCTGCCCCGCGGCTTCGCTCCCGGGCGCTGCGGCACTCGCTCCTCGGCAGCGGGCCCGCTCCCGGCTGTCAGCTTGCAGGATGCCGCCGGCAGCCGGAGAGGAGCTCTGGAGTCCCTAGCGGTAACGGCAAGGAAACAAACAGCTGCTTTTCCCTCTTTATCCTTGGCAAAGAATGGGACCGGCGCCGCAGCTGCACCGCGGTGAGCGCGAACCGGCGCCTTTGCTCGGTGCCACTTGCTGACCTCCTTTTCTTTTGGCATGCTGTGTTTACCTTCTTAGCCGTGCGGCTGCTGTTTTGTGTCACACTTGCAATAAGTTCTCAGCAGGGCTTCTCTGTCCTTCCAATTTTCTTGTATAACTGTATTGCAGTGTCTTCATCCTGAGGGAGCTGCTGCAACTGAAGAACAGTAGGAGTAAATAAGTTGCTTTGCGTGGCTTGCTTGCTTTCCTTTTACCTTCAGGATGAGTTCTTAATACTGCAAAACAAAGTTTTCCTCTATACTCTGGCAGAATCTGTGAGAACTCTTTATGCTAATTTTTATCATTTTGGTGTGACCCAGGGTAAAGCTTGACTTGTTACTATCAACCTGTGTACCTTTTGTGAAAAATGCTTGTGGACTGTTGTGGGTGGGCTGGGATATTCATGATATAGATGAGAATGTGAATCTCTAATGCCAGCAGTACTATAGGATGTTGCCAGGTACTGCATCTCCTCTGGTTTTCCACCTTTCAGCTGAGGTACCTTGGCTCTTACCTACTTTTCATTTTATGCCGATGCCTTTATTGACTATTTTGCAGTTCTGTAGGTGTTTGATTATTATTTTGGTCTGAAATATATTCTGCTATTTCAATACCCACCAGCTCTTGCCCCTTGCTTGTGACCTTACCCTATGCAGAGGAAAGAGCAGTTTTGCAATCTGTTGTGTGCCAGTGGTAGGTACAAAGCCTGGTTGAAACACACAGCTCCAGTGATGATCAGTGACTTGATTTACGTTGGGGATTGAACAGGCAGGGTACAAGTGTTTGTGTTCCTCCAAGTGTGAAGTAGGACACAGCAGATTGGTAGGGTCTGCAGCAAAGGACAAATGTAACCTTAAGTGAGATTTGTATCCACGAATCCAGGTTGCTTTCTGTCATCCTGTAACCAAGGGCTCAGAAGTCACGTGTCGCTTTCTGCAGTGTTGATGCTGTAAGTGGAGTTGCTTAAGGCTGTATATAAAACCTCACTATAGGTATAATTTAACTATTCTCTCTTCAGCTGCAGAAGAGTGAAGAGCACTGTCTCTGTACCTTGTCACCCCGTATGTGCTGCAAAAGATTTTTCTGTCATATCTATACCCACATGTATTTTGTTCCTCTTGCATAATTCATTGTTGAAGAAATTTGCATTTCCCTGAAGTTGAAAGTTCTAAGAGTGCATTGTAATGATGAGAGAAATGGGGGCAGAAGGAGCTGACTGGGTTTGGTTTTTTTTTTGACCTAGCACTTTTGCAATTTATTTATTGTAGAAAAATCTTTTAACTAAGAAGCAGTTGAAGTGATGCCAATGGAATATTTCAGACTTTAACAGTGACAGGACCCATTTAGATTAATACTTGAAAAAGTGTTTCCTGAGCTGCCTCAGCACAAGGTGACCATCTGTCTGTGTCCCCTGCTAACCTAGTAGTGAGGAGAGTTAAACCTTTGGCTGTCTCCTGTATACAGACAACCCTTTTTTTCATGTATACAACATGCCCTTTTTTTTTCCTTCCCAAAGTCAGTTGTTTACTGCATGTTTGATGGGGGGAATAGTCATGGGCAAATAGGCTACTGTTTTGGGCAGATACACAACAGGAAGATTTTGGTGTGGTACCAGGTAGGGAACTGTTGTCACAGGTAATAGCATACAAGTAGCCTGTACAAGAACCAGTCTCTAGTAGTTGGAGAGCTGATAAAATGCATGGAACATGCTACAGCAGATTCAAAGATCTTACTATTCTTGAATAAGAGATGAGCATGTATGCTAAAGCATGCATGTGGCTTTCTTCACAGATCAGCATGAGAATATCTTTCATGTGGGAATCCTTTCTTATAAAGCAGATGAGCAAAGGACACTTCCAGGGAACTCTCTTGACTCCCTTCATTTTAACAACTTAGTTTTGATTAGGGTTTTTTTTGTAAATGGATGTAACATGGCATACATAAACAAGGATTTAAAGTACATAATAAAAGAAACTTGGTGAGAGAGCAGTTAGCCCTCATTGAGGGCTACTCTTTGTTATGCCACATCACTGAGTCATGGGAATGCCTGTTATTGTGCTAGGTCTCCCCAGTACTCTGTCTTCCTTTCCAGGGTGCCAATCTAAAGGCTTCAAGCTTTATTAGTTTAGCACCTTGAACGTGTGATAGAGGCCATATCAGGTTGGGTTGTGGCTCATCACAATATCAATAACGCTATTGATGCCACACTATTGATGCTGCTCTTGAAGGAATGATGCAAACCTAAAAGACAAGGTAATCAATTGTAGCTGAGAAGTACTTAACTGGGAGAGAGGGCATGCTGAAAGGCTGGTGTGACCTTTCCAGATCATTGCTCTGTTTAGTATAATTAATGAAAATATCCCTGCTGAAATGAAATGTCTATGTGCTTTTTTTTGTGTGTGGGGAGATGGGGGGAAGGAACTTAGGGAAAGATATACAGCTTTTGAAGAATCTAAATGTCCAAATCTTGCTGTGAAAAAAGGAAGGTTGTAAAGAATTAGGCAGCTCAAGTATGCACTGTTTCACTGTCAAATTATTGAAATTAATGTCTGTGTCACTGTTTGCGTCACTGCAACATGTCTTCTGACACCTCTGGCAATTTCCCTCTTGACTGAGAATCATTTTTCATCTTCATGATGCACCAGGAATCTTTTATCAGCACTACAGAAGTGCTGTATATGTATTCACAGTTTGGCTTTGAAGGAGAGGTGCTTACAATAGGTTAAAAGCTCAGGCAACCATAATTTCCCCTTTGGCAATGCTCTGTTTGATCCTCTTTTACACATCAAATAAGTACACTAGAGGTCAAGGGAAGTGGGCAGTGTAACAAACCCAAACACTGACTGACACAGCCTTCAAGTCCATGTTGGTTAAAACTTGTATTCAGACAATGCTGCCACTGGTTCTATGTTTAAAAACAAAAATATTTTCAAGTTTCTGCCAACAACCAGAGCTGTTCAATTTAAATTTAATCAGTTATTTGTCACTGTCTGGCATATTTTGTCTGAGTGGTTATTATACATTTTTTTGGTTTTGTTTCCCTCTCATGTTTTACTGGAGCAACAATAGTGTGGAGACATTTGTCTTGCAGAAAAAAGATCTCTGAGAATCATCCAAACATGTTTCCTTGGCTTTGTCATAGTAAATTTGTATGTCTAGGAAATGAGACTAGTTGCTTGTTTTTTTCTTCTGGAGCTGCTTCTCAATGGTTAGGTACAATCTCAGACTGCTTCCTTTGAGAAACACAAACAGTAGTATGATATTTAATCCTTTCACAATCAGAAACAGCAAGTGAATGTAGAATTGATTTTGTTAAAAACTACTCTATTCCTGTTGCATGCTGAATAAGACCTAACTAATTTTAAATTTTAGCAGTATGTAAACGGGGTTTTATGGGGGGATTTGGGTTATTATTTTTGAGACAGCAAAACTGCTAGAACTTACATATATATGTATGTATATCTAAATAAATATATGTATATTTTTAAAAACTCTATCCAGTCGCAGGGCACTGTAGAGTGCCCTACTCTAAGGGCCAGACACTCAATAGAGCAGAGTGATTCTGAAGTGAATTCCTTACCTCTGGAAGGAAAATGGCTTTCTAGTCATTCAGGGCTGTGGTCAACACAAGTATTTCTTCTCACTTCAGTGATATGGTTTCCATAGTTAAATACTTGGAACAGCTGTCAGCAGGCTGTCTTTAACATGTGACACAGAGAGAGGGCATTTGGGCAGCAGTTGCTTTTAAATCTAGAGTTACCTTTATTACAGGTGGTGGTGTTAGTGCACTGCTTCCTATGGCCCTACTGCAGTGTGACTCTGAAAAATGGGAAAGTATTCAAAATTGGCTCACTTGGTTGCTTCTAAAATTCACAGCCACCTTCATATCTTATGATAGAGACAAAACTGGATTCAAACTGCTGAACAGTTTCATTCAGGCTGTGTCATACCAATGTCCTTGTAGAAATGTCCCATGGCATTTAGGGAGTTTGGAAGGCAAGTTAGGGAGCTCCAAGGGTTTTGTTTTATGAAAATGCTGTTCTGATTTCAGCAAAATAAGCCGTTTGTGAATGGTTGGCTTTTCTAAACACTTCCAAAAGCAATAAACAGAGGCAAATATGGAGGCAAGATTTTATCAGTCCTTTCCTCCCTAACAGCTATTGATATGAAAGCTGATGACACTTCATGGCAAAGAAAAATCTTGTTCTGAATGTTTATTCTTCCACAAAAAGGGGCAGTACTGATGCCACTGAAGTCTTAATGAAGTTTTGGAGAAAGACATAATGATAACTTTTGGAAGAGTAGTATTAACAATAGTCATATTGCACAATCTTTTTAACCTTAAGCTTCAGTACTGAAGTGATTTCTTACAAATCAGGGAAGCTGATGTAAACACAAGATTTCTGAGGTTAATGTGAATCCCATAGCATTTTGCAGACCTTTGGTTGTGTAAAGAACTGAAGCAAAACCATTATTCCCTAATTTGTCAATAGATACTTGCCTTGGTTTTGAGCAGCATATGTGGCCTCCTTTAACCTTTCCACCTCTAAGAATATCAACACATGGAAACAAGCGGATTTTTGAAAGATAGCTTGTTGTGATGTGTCTCCTCCAATTGATGTTTACCTGTGTTTCTCTGACCCAGTTCAGAGACTGAAATGAGCCTTTTGTATTCAGTAAGATACACTTAGCTCAGCCTTTATGGCTGGTGATGGAGTAGACATAACTTTTTGGGTGCCAGTAGAAAGCACATTTGTTTAATTGACTCTGATCCTTCACTCTTACCTGCCCAGTGGGATGCTTAAAAAGGAGCATGTTCTTCTGCATAGATTGTATTGAACAGTGAAGGCTTGCTTGATGAAAATTATTCACTGCATGTCCACCATCTGTTCTCTCAGTCTCTTAATGCTTTATCTGATCAGCAGAGCTCCTCAGTTTTTCCAGTGGAAAAACCTTGAATGAGAAAATGGCATTAATGCTTCATGCCACTTTTTTTGTCTGAATAAACCAGAGTGGACTACACAAAGGATTAGTAGATCCCTTCTGTTGGGCTTCAGCTATATTGCTGTGAGAAATTTTGTCTGCTAAAATATGAGGCTCACAGTACCTCTCTAGGCATAAATTATCTGGTTTATCCTCTTGAAGGATAGCTTGTTGGCCTAAAGGCATTTTTTTGCATTTATAATGTACTATAACTTTCATGTTCTTGTTTCTGTGCACACCCCCATATGCAGTGTGTTACCTCCCTACATTTAATGTTGGTACCTTAACAAAGAATCAGATCTAAGCTCTTGTACAGATAACTGAAACCTGGTATTGCATGACCAACAGAAAATCTAAGACACAGCAATTTACAATAAAAGCAAAACCATGAAATGTTTGTGCCCTTTTTGTGCTGCCCACGTGGGATTAGAGTATTGCTGTAGAGTGTGGGAGCTTGGGATGCAGGTTCCTGGTTTGACTCCTGCAAAGTAATTTGGCAGATGAAAGCTGCTGGCCTCAATTAGGCAAAATAAGGACCCAAACCTGAACATTGTGCCACACATCTCACCAGTGGCCTCTTGCTGAGATGGCTGTACCCTTTGTTTTCCTTTTTCCAACAATCAGAATTGCTGACCAAAGTTTATCTAACGCTTCTCAAATGTAATTTTGTCTGAAATTGCAGGAGGTCAGAGTGCATATTGAAAATTTCTTTTCCTGCTTCTAGGCATCACAAGAATAATATAAAGATCTTCACTTCTGCTGTTTCCCTTCTGACACCGACAGTGAAATTTACTTTTGTATATGGTAAATTTAATCCCACTTGAGTACTATAAATGTGTGTATGTATGAGCATGTGTTTGCAGGGCTGTCTTCTGATCAAGACCTAAGTGAGGCTAAAGTAGGCTTGATGCTGGCTCACTCCATAGGATTCTGTTTCATCGCATTGGAAAATTGAAGTGCATAGAAGTTTCAATCAAGTTAAATCTACACAAACCTCAAAATAGTGTAAGTTCATGGCATTATATATCCTAACTAGATGTTACAAAGGTGCTACTGCCTGTTCCTTCAGTATGCTGAAAAATGTATAGAAAGTATTGGCTAAAGTTGCTATAGAAAGTTTCAGACTATGTTCTGTTCTTACCTTTGTAAAGATTTCAGAGTTCCGGGTTTTTTTGTCTCTTGATCTTTCTTTTTGTTTCTGTGATGCCTTATTTCTAAATATTAAACGGTGACTTGTGTACAACTTGTGGATTTGTGTGGTTAAGTTTAGCAGAGTTTGTAAAAGTCTACTGTAGTAGAACAGAAGAACAAAGCACAATTTCTTTATTGCTCAGAGAGCAATGATATGTTTGTTGACCACCAACACATTTTATAAACCTTTGGAGCACGTAAAGAAGGTGGTGTATTAATGGAACCCTATCCAAATCAACTAGTATGGTTTGTGTAAAAAAATATTTAAGCAAACCTGTGATAGTTTCTATCAGAATCACTACACTAATGAAAGCAGAATTGGGTGTTATATTTTGGACTAAATGTCTTTACAATATGTTTTCTCTAAAGACTTATTAGGGGAAGTAAATTACTCACATATGGAAGGTATGTTGATCAGAGCTGATTGAGAAAATGTTTGCAATTGAGTCTTCCATAAACCAACAAAAAGCAGCTGGCAGAATCTCGTCTCTGAATTATGTAATATAATGAGGCATGTTACTGAAGTCATAGAATCATTAAGGTTTGAAAAGAATTCTAAGACCATTGAGTCCAACCATTAACCCAGCACCACTATGTTCACCACTAAATGATGTCATCAAGTGCCTCAGCCACACATTCTCTTTGAATGCTTCCAGGAATGGTGACTCAATTGCTTCCCTGGGCAGCTTGTACCAATACTTGACAGCCCTTTCCTTGAAGATTATTTTCCCACTATCCAATCTAAATCTCCCCTAGAGCAACTTGAGGCCTGTAATATTTTACCTGGGAAAGGAGACCAACCCCCGCCTTACACAACCTCCTTTCAGGCAGTTGTAGGGTGAAAAAGTTTCTCCTCAGCCTCCTTTTTCCCAGTTTAAACACTCCCAGCTTCAGCTGCTTCTCCTAAAGCTTGTGCTCCAGACCCTTCCCCAGCTCCACTGCCCTTCTCTGGACACACTCCAGCATCTCAATGTCCTTCTTGTCATGAATGGCCCAAAACTGGACACAGCACTTGAGGTGTGGCCTCACCAGTGCTGAGTACAGGGGGACAATCTCTGCCCTGGTCCTGCTGGCCATGTTATTGTTGATCCAGGCCAGGATGCCATTGGCCACCTGGCCACACGCTGGCTCATGTTCAGCTGACTGTGGACCATCATCCCCAGGTCCTTTTCCTCTGGGCAGTTTTCCAGCCACTCTTCTCCAGCCCATAGTGCTGCATGGGGGTGTTGTGACCCAAGGGCAGGACCTGACACTCCACCTTGTTGAACCTCATATCCTTGGCCTCAGCCCAACAATCCAACCTCTCCAGATCCCTCTGCAGAGCCTTCCTACCCTCTGGCAGATCAACACTCCTGCTCAGCTTCATTGTCTGTGACCTTGACCAAAGGTACACTCAATCCCCTTGCCCAGATCATTGATATTAAACAGAACTGGCCCCAGTAGTGACCCCCAGGGAGCACCACCTGTGAGAGGTTACCAGCTGAATTTAAGGCCATTCACCACCACACTGGGCCCAGCCATCCAGCCGGGTTTTACCTGGTGAAGAGTACACACCACCACACCCTGGGAAGCCAGCTTCTCCAGAAGAATTGTGTGGGAAACTGTTTCAAAGGCTTTACTGAAGTGCAGGTAGACAATATCCACAGCCTTTTCCTCATCTGTTAAATGGGTTGCCTTGTCACAGGAGATCAAGTCAGTCATGCAGGATCTGCCTTTCCCAATCTCATGCTGTCTGGGCTTTATTTGCTAGCTGTGATGCACTCAAGATGATCTGCTCTGTGACTTTTCTGGCACTGAAGTCAGGCTGACAGGCATTAAACTTGGGCTTGTCCAGGATTTGAACCTGACACCTCCTGTACCCTGTGTGAGAATCATACCCCTAGATCAACAAGCTGCCATGGATATGTTAATAGTTATTTCTGTTTATTTCTCTCACTCCTGAATGTTGGAAAATAGAAAAAAATATAAACCCCAGAGACTTTCATTTTCAGTAAGAACTTGCAAAACTCAAGAAAGCAAAGCCCAACTCTTGTTGTTTTGTTGAGATATTCTAAATGAGAAAAATGGACAAAAGGACATAGAGTGACAAAAGGCATCTGAATCTGCAAAGGTTTGAAGGGTAGAAAAATTGTTATATTTGAGTCTTTTTTTTTTAAAGTTCAAAGTGGCTTTTAAAGAGCTTATGAAGTTCTTACAAAGTTAATTCAGTGCAGTGAAACAAACTTTGGAAAGCAGTTTGAAATGTTCAAACCCATTGATGCCCACACAGTTGGATTACTGAAAATATCTGCTTAGTGCTCAGTATGGTCAAAATGATTAAAAATTACACTTAACAATAGTTTTTGAATAGGAATAAAAATAGGAATAAAATATACTAGAAATATATATGTTGCTGTTTCAGCAGAGGATATGTAAAGTTGGGGTTTTTTTGTTTTTTTTTTTTTTTTTTTTTTTTTTTTTTTTTTTTTTTTTTTTTTTTTTTTTTTTTTTTTTTTTTTCGTTTGTTTGTTTGTTTGTTTTTTTGTCCTTTTCCTTCATTTTGGAGAAGAAAGAACAGAAGTGGGGCAGGCCTAGGGAGAAAAAATTAGAAAGAAATAAAAAACTGGATTTTTCTCTGGTCTTAGTGGAAAAGTTCCCATTGACTGCTGGAGTATACCAGCAAGACTTTTGTGAGGGTTCTGTGATGAACCTTTTAAAATAGGGATAAATAAAGAACACTGGGCTTGTAAGGGTTCTTATGATATTACAAAATGAAGAGAAGTTAAATAATAAAGATTATGTCATCTGGATTTTATTGAGTTGTGCTTTTGGACAAGTAGGGGTAATGTTTATTTAATGAGGAGAGAGGGGGAAAAACCAGTCTTTTCAAGCAGCACTTGTGGAAAAATTAGTTTTATTTGCTCTCGATATATAGTTAGAGAATCTCATGCTGTCTCTCTGAACCTTATCCTGAAAAAAATAAAAACAGAATAAAGGAAATGAGATGGGAAAGAAATATCTTGTTTTGCTTTCCCTCACCACTCTTCTCAAACAGAATAAATGAGACTAAGCCAGTTTTTCTTGGAACTGGAGAAGTAGAGAAAATTAAGAGTTTTTTTTTAAATTATGAGGATAGGGCTATAGGAAAGTCATGCCATACCAATTTTTCTGCTTTCACATGTGTGCCAACTGCTGACTATTGCATGTAGGAAGATATCTTTCCTAAAGGAAGGCATCTTCAGATCTGTAACTTACCTGTGCTTTAATCTAAAGGGTCTTGTTGCTCTTGGATCAGGTGAAGACACATCTTAGACATCAGTGGTTGTGGTGATGATTGCTTATATTACATATATAATTTTTGTCTAATATAATTTGCCTCATTTATATCTCTTTAACCGTTATGTCATGACCTAAAAAAAGGGACAGCCTTGTATATAAAATAATGAAGAAACATTATGGGGTATCTTAGAACTGCACTGTTCTTTAAAAGATTATAAAATGGGAAGAGGGGCTCCTGTGTCTTAAAATATGCATAAATTATGGCTTCATTTCTGTTTCAAGCATGGGTGACACAACTCCTATGGTTTATGATATGAGTGGCCTGAGGCAACAGAATTTAAGAAATAATGTGCTCCATTATTCTCTATAATGAGTTTAGCACACAACAGGAGTGTGTTGTTTGCTAAGGACTGTGGTCTTCAGGGTGCTGGGTAACTGCGAGTTTCAGCTGTGTGTATTATAGGTGTTGAAATGACTGAAAATGGGCTATGTCAGCAGTACAAATCTCTGTTTACATTTTCTTGAATGTGAAGGAGGAGAATACTTATTTTCTTTCAGGTGTTAGCAGTGTGCTTTCAGCCAGATAGTTAATATAGTGTGGTTTTTTATTTTTGTGTTGAGCGTTCTGTCTTTTTGTTTTGTTTTGCTAGTGGCAGGGTTTTGTTTCACTTATGGGTACTGTGACTGTTATATGTGCTTGTATGCACTTGTATCCTTGGGATTTTTTAGATAAAATATTCTCATTTGTCTTTGGAAATTTTCCCCTTCCTTTCTCTTTGAAGAAAAGTTAAGTTGTCCTGAAAATGTTGAAAAGCCTGAATCTTGAGGTCTTCTCTCTTTTTGCAAAACCTGATCTGCAAAAGTAATTGTAGCTCAAGCCTCTGAATTTACCTGGTATATCTACAGGTTGTCCTGGAAAGGCTCTCTGGGACTGATTCAACTAGCTCAGTGCTGGGATGGAAAAAATGTTATAGACTTCTCTGTTAAGACTGTTAAATAGGATGGTAGATCTTTGGGTAGGAATAGGTTTTTAATCTTCCTTGGTTTTTAGTATTTGGCACAAACTTTGTAGAGGAAAAGCTCTAGATGGTTTTAGAAAAGGTCATTAGAATGGATTACATTTGCAAGAAAACTGTGGCTTTCATCAGAATAACTGATAACTTTATTCTCCCTACTCCACCAATTATTTTTCTTAGTGTATAGGAGAGTATTTCTTTCCCAAAGAAGTATTGCAAAGATGATGTAATAATCTTAGTAGGGATGAGCTAATAGTTAGATTAATCTGAAATATTTTGTTAGAATTTTCTTTTATTTAGAGTGTGTTGATATTTGTATGTCAAACATTATAAGGGCAAATTACAATTTGTTTTCAGGTGTTGCTTTTAACTTCTTGATACCTGTGGGTGCTGTATATTAATTGTTTTGTCCAATGATACATCCATGACAGAATAGCAGTATAATCCAGAAAGGATGTCAGTACACTTTTAGTGCTTTTATACATGAATTTTACCAGTCTCTGTACTTCAGCACTATGGAAATAGTACTCACACATAGACCCCAACCAAAGAAAAATCCTAAACTGGGAAAGAACATGAATGTGCAATGCAAAACAAAACTGCCATAGAGAGAAAGGAATTCTCTGCCAAGTTCCTATAATATTTTTTAATTCTCACCTGTTGTATGACATAACTGTCAATTGTTTTATAATTACCTCTGACTATTTAGAAGGTATTTTCACTTTTTTTTGTTCATGTCTGGGCAGGGCTGGGAAATTCAGAGAGAACACAATATATCAGAGTAAAGAGGTCTGATGGAATAAGATGGAACTAGAAATTCTCTGTAACTCCCTAATAATATGTTTAGGAAAATGCAATTTTAAAAAGCAAAAAGCACTAGAAAAGCAAGCTTTGCTGTTTCTTATTGATGCACATTTGCATAACTCAGTAGTTCATAAGCCTACATTAAAATGTTTCTGGTTATGAATACAGTATAACATATGATACATGCTAATTTTAAAAATGTTTTAGTTGACTGAAGTATTTATGTTAGTTTTTAGTACAATTAGAGATGTTCAAAATAGCACTCAATGTTAACTGTTATAGTCTAGCAAATTAATGTTTCCAATAAATTGTCCCTCTGCATGTGTGATTACAGAGTATGCCTGCTCAGGGTTCAACATTGTAGGAAATAGCTAGAGAAAAGTAATTGCTTAAACTTTCCAGTGTGTATTGGGTGCTAATTGTTTCACTGTTGCTCCCCTGCCCCAGTTACCTGTCATGAAGTTTTTATTTATTTTTATTTTTCCTACTAAGATGGTAATTCTTTGTACTTTCATTTTTTAAAAGCCTTGAAGTTATATCGATGACATTCATAAAAGCATTTGTCCACAGGTGCATTATCATTCCAATATTTTTATTACTGCACCTAAATAGGCTAGAAAAACATACTCTTTCCATTGAATGGCTTATAAAGAGAATTGCCTGTAACTTTTGACATCATTTTACCTTTATCTAGATCTTCTCTCTGGATTCATAGTTACATGATTTTCTGAAACCTATCTGCCATGTCTGTCAATGAGCAAATGCTCATTGATCAGCGTGAAAATAAAGCAAATGTACAGTCACTTGAGACTTTAGAATATTTTTTGCTCATTGTAGTTGTAGATGCATATGTTCTGCATATGATTTTATGAATAAAAATTAGCATAGAGATTAACACAGGTGAAGGTAAATAGTATTTACACGTAATAAATTATTTATGCTTACAGTCCTTAAATTAATTATGTGAAGTCAATGTAAGAGCTTAAGCAAAGATCACAGAGGACAGCAGCTATTGGGGTTTTTAAAAATGTTTCTTAAACCTTCTTGGAGCTGGGACACCAAATTCACTGGCACATACGTGATGGCATGTTCACTTTAAATGCTTTTTCTAAATCATACTTGGTTTAACTCTGAACCAAATGCAAAGATGACCTCTAAAGTCATAATTTTTAATTTACGTACAACCATTTATCTGGCACACTTTGTTGAAAGCATCAACTTTGATGAAAACCAGTGTGAGTCTCTTCAGCTATGTTCATGACTATTTAGGTGACAGATGAATGTTAGACAATAGCCATTATCAAGTCAGAACTCCTGTGGGCTTATTCTGCTACTCTGCATTATCCTGGGATCTTACCCGAAAGGAAAGTACAAATCTATACATAGGAATAGGATGAAACTAAATTGCTCCTTGACCATAGCCAGAAAAATTGTTAGTGGAATCTGTTTAGTGTTTGCATCAGGATGATGAGGTACACCCAGCAGGTGCTGAGAAGTAGCTTTCCTGAGCATTCACACTTAAGAGACCCTAATTACAGTCTTTGATTGGGGATACCATGAGGTTTTATGCATTGGGAAATGTTTGCACCTACCTGATGTGAGTGACCCTTTGCAGAACCTGCAATTTGAAGTGATCTTATGACATCCTTATACTCCCACCAAATTACCTGACCTTCCTTCCAGAGGTGATGGATTCTTTTTTTCCCCTCTAATCTGCAGTCTAAATTCTCTGTTTAACCAGGCTGGTCTTTTTCCCTAACAACTTGTCTTTCTATATCTGGGGACAGCCTGCTCCTGAATATTTAATAATTATTTTTTAAAGCACATTTAGTTTTCCTGGACTCCTTTGCCCATCAGGACTGACTCCCAAGGGGTTCTGTCAACCAACGTCCTACAACAGATCTAGCAGGACCCCTGGTAGGATGATTTATCAGTTGTATTAGGAAGTTTTCTTCCACATACTCTAGGAACCTCCTAGGTTGCTTCCTCTCTGCTGTGTTCTATTTCCAATAGACATCTGAAGTTGAAATTTCCCATGAGTACAATGTGTTATAGATTATATTCAAAGATATTTGTGCTGGATGCTTAAATGGTACCTCTGCCACAGTCAACTGCTGCTTCAGTTGTTGTTCAGGAAAGATGGGTTCAGCCTGAGAAGTGACATCAATAATCCTTCCAAGGCTTGTTCAATTTGTTTGATTAAAACATTAGGCTTATAAAACTCAGGTGCTAGAAATTTAAACTTAATGGTGTGAGGTTAGATAGATGTTTCGGTGTGCTCCTAAGACATCTCGTCTGCAATACTTTTCCTAAAGCACCATCTCTGATCTGAACCTGATCAATGCACAAAACAATGGATGAGACTGGATCTGTAGGCTACCAAATTGATTTATGGTGACCTTGATTCCTCAGATTTAGTTTTTTTCTTTAAAGTAATGGTTGAAGGTAGTTTGCAAGAAGGATTCACGGGGAGCTGGCAGGGAGATGCAATTACTTACAAAACATATCATGCTTACAGGGAGAGGATACATTTACTATTTTGTCTTTTGAAATGCTATCACTGCTTTATAGGAATTAAAAACCAACTGCTCTTTTAGAAGTGCCTAAGAAGTTAAGTACCTGTGTGGGTCTCTGCTGGAAGCTGAAGGAATCCTTTCAGAATGCTCAAGCCAAGTTAAATAATTGTATCAAAGTGAAATAGATCCTTACCATTGTAAGAGTTGCTGTAATCTTGAACAAACTATTATATTGGGCAGCATGGGAGGCTGTATGCATCCTTCATATTCTGTATTTCCTTGCTTGTGATAATGTTTAAATTATTGAAGGTCTCTTCCTTACACTTGCTAGTTCAGGGAGAGTATCTAGCCCCAATATTCTTCTGTCAGAACCAAGTAAAATCATAGAGTTAAGTGATAAACCAAGGATTTACTGGTAGCAGATGTAGGTAATATACACTGAAGCTCATAAATAAATGCATGTCATTTCACATATTTGTATGAATGGAGAGGTTAAACCTCAGAATTAAAGTACTGAAAGTTGGAAAGCATGCAAGTCCAGATAGAGGTGCTCAGTTCAGGACCTGTAATTCCTTTTATTTTTGAAGTTTCTATAGATAACTTTTTTGTGTGTGTGTGAAGAGGGCAAGTAATAAAAACTAATTGGAAAATGTTGTGTACATTTTTAGAGGAAAGTTGTAATATTAAAATAAATGCTGCCTACTTACAGAATGGAGGGGGGTGTCATTTACACTGTAATATGTGACCATATGTTGAAGTAAGGAGCTCTCTTTATGGACCCATAGCCTTCCTTATTTTTATCAAATTGCTTTCTATTTATGATACAACTAATTGGAGTTCCATATAGAGGATTTTGTGAAAGTCATATTTCTTGCACCATCAAGAACATGCTAAATACAGCATTGATTTATGAGCCAATAGTAGCCATTTCCATTGGAGGTTTTTTTTTAAAATAATAACCTTACCCTGGGTTTTTTTCTTTTCCATGTGTCTTTTTCTGAGTTCTATTCCCAGTTTCCTTACAATTTCTCAAACGTTTGTTTCTTGTATGTGAGTTTTGGGTCCACATCTCCTCCGACCCTGCTGCATGTTGTCTTGCTCTATGAGGAAAATGGAGCAAGGAATCCATTGCTCTTTTTTCTCCTTGTGGTTACTTGTACCTTTGCTCCCACTAGTCAGAGCTGAAACAATGTGATTTGGCTTAATTTCAATGAACTTAAAAGAGAATTAATTGTAACTTTTCTTAAGCCTTTTTTCCTAAGGTAGGCACACAGCCTTCCTACTCCTGTCTACATATCTACATTTTAGTCACCACTGGTATTAATTGAATATAGAAGGCAAGAGAAATCCAAGGTACTAGTTAATAGAATTTTTTTTAATTAAAATGAGCAGATAGATGTATATGTAAATTCAAACTGAAGAAAAGCTCAAGTACTGATGGAAGTATAACATTACGTAGAAGAAATCTGACCTCTAGATGTATAACTATTTCTATAGTTCTGGGAGGGGAAGCTTTGATCAAAGCTTGGGAGTTATTAGGGATATGCACTCTGATATTCCATGAGGGTTTTTTTCGGTGTATTGAACTCTTTTGGATCTGTAAGAATGCTCTGTCACAGAATATGTTGTTAAATCCTTTAGCATGTCAGTTTGCTTGCTTTGGTGACTTCAGTCTTCTCTATTCACTAGTTAAGCTGTCTTGTTTTCTTGCTGAGCTTTTCCTGTGTGTTGTTGCTGTGCTCATTGTGGCGCAGTGCTGCAGGTAATGCTTCAAAACTGTTTTTTAGACTCACAGAGGCAAAGTAGTTGCCTTGTGACTTCTTCTCCCTTTGTGCCCAAAGGTATCCTCCTGTTCAGTGACCTAGTGAACGACAAAGAGAAATGAAAGGGGACTTCTGTCTTCATGCTCTGCTCTGCTGGAATGAAAGAAGCCCAGCTGCTTTTAGACAGCAAGACTGAGGAGGGAACCAAATTACACACTGCGAATAATTAGGACAACATGGATTTAATATCATTATTGCCAGGCACTATTGTAGTCATTTCATCGCAACTGCTTTGTTCCTGGTTTCCGTAAATAACACCAGATCCCGGTTTCCGTAAATAACATCAGGCAATCAGAGAAAACAAATTCAGACTCAGTTACCTAAGTTATTGCTCATATACTTCTCCAGCTTTTTATTGCATCTTCGATATAACATTTTACTTTGACCTAGATAACGTCTCATTTGACTCCTTTAACACAATAACAGAAATGTTGAGAATGTTCTCTGTTTTTTTTAGTTTTTTTTTTAATACCCTTTCATTGATCCTCTTCTCTTATATTTTGAATTTCAACAGCCTTGTGGCACGTGTGATAGATACTGGCTTCTGAATGGTAAAACATAAGAGGCAGTGGAGGAAATATGAGGAAGGGGAGAGGAAGAGGCTTTGTGGTTATAAAATCAGAGGTGATGTTGGTGGCTGCAGTAACTCTGAAGGTCAGAACTGTATAAATGTAAAGTTCCAGCTTCTGTGAGCTGTGATGAATGAAAAATTTGAAAGACTATAATTTGTGACATTCACTGATAAGCCATAGGACTGTGTGCACTGAGTAGTGCAGATGTCTTCTGGAGAACAGAATAATGGATTTGAAGGTGTGTAATTAAGAAAGTCCGGAATAGAAAATGTGCACATAGCTTTATATAAAAAAATAGTTAATAGAAAGTTTCCTGGTCACGTTGTTGACTTGATAAGACTTTTTTTTCTGTGGAGGCAGGAGGAAACCTGTGGGAAAACTAACTTTATAAAGGAAGTTGCACAGTAGAGGTGATCACTACATGTTATTAGCACTGCTAAGTCAGATTTATTTACTCATTTATGCCTGAAGCAGACCATACCTGTGTAATTTGATATTCTGGTGGGTGAGGAATCTGATACTGCCAGTAACTTGCATATGCAAGCCATTGGCTCTGGAAAGCATCTGTTTTGTGATTCTCTGACTTCTAGCCCTACATAAACTGGCCAGATATCATTAAAAGCTGCACCCATGTTTTCTGTAAGGGATGGGTTTACACTAGTGAGCTGATTTACAACAGGACCGTGATTTTGGTATTGTTGCCAAAGTCCTTGTGCTCGCCTTGGTTTGGCTTATCTCATAAGTTGGTCATGGAGCACAAAACCTGACAAAAATCCTTCTTTTAAATGGTGCTTCAAAAACATGGAACGTAAAACCTGACTTTTGGAGGAGCCCATTGGAGCAAGGGCATCTCCTGTGTTCCAGCACTGTAGGAGTGCTCTGCTCATGGGCTCAGACTGGGGACAGTCAGAAGTACATCCTGGGCACATGTACTGCTTGTAGGCTGAGTTGCTCCTGCTGGGCTGTAGCTCCTACTTGGCAGAACTACTTGCCAGCACAGCCGTAGCTTTTGGCACAAAAGCTGTAGGTTACTGACTCCTGTAGCAAAAAAATATGATGATCACTAGGGGTGAGTTAGATTTGAACAGACAATCTTAATAGTGTCTCTGCCTGACTCAAGTGCTTGACCTAATGATCAGTTCGCATCTGTTTTTGTAATGCGCGGTGGAAGGTGTTTTCCTCCAAGCTGTGTAATGCTTTGGATTTATTCCTTTTTTTTTAAGTGTCAAAGATCTGTTTTTCACTTCTATTTTATTTTTACTGTTAATTCCTGATTGCTGACTTGCAACTCATGTTTTCTTTTGTCCCTCAACACTTTTCCTGTTGTTCTTCAGTGTTTCTTTTGTGCAATTTTAGTTGGCTACTTCCCTCTCAGTTGGACTTGTGGCTGCAACTTTAAGGGAAAGATCCTGGCAATTAATTTCCCTTTCCAAATATGTGTTTTGAATATTTTTAATGTTGATACAATGCTATTAAACCATAGCAGAGAACCTTAATATCACCCTAGCTTACTTAGGTGATTTTAAGATAGCAATTTTTTTTCTGGTATACTCTCTAATACTTTGGTCAATGGGGAGAGTAATCCCCCAAGCCCATCTGCTTCTAATATTTGAGTGAAAATAGAGCTGGGTTTACTTATAATTTGCAGGTGGATAATCTCTGATGGTTGCTGTATTTTGTTAGGGTATCAGCACCAGAAAAAAATCATAAAACCAGCTGAGCTAGGAAGGTTAAGGAAGCAGCTACTCTGCATCTGTGTAGTAATCTCATAGATGTGAGACTGCTGGAGAATCAAAAACATTTAGGGTGAGGGAATCAAATGGAATAATCTTTTTTTTTTTGAAGAATACTTTGACTTCAGCACCCACAGTACTGTGTATTATTGTCCATAAATTCCTGCAAGCCAAGCAGGAAATGGTCAAGTTAGTGTAACATACTGTATAAAGTATTTGTCATGCAAGGCCCATTTCCCAAAATTCTTCATGGTTGAACCACGTGGTGTTACTGTGGAACTAACATTTATCAACTTATGGGCATTGAGGGAACACTGGAATTAGATGAGAAAAGTTTTGTTGTTTAAAAATAACTATTTAACAAAGCCAGCCAAAAGTTTATGTATGAAAAGGGATGTTCAACAGCTGCAAGATGTTTTATCATGTTTGCTCTACTTTCTAAAGTAGAAAGCAAAGACACTTAAAACTATTTTGAAGGTGTTGGTCCAGTACTCTCACACATACATAAGTGTTCTTTTTTTATATGAAACAACCTGATTTTTTCTGACCCTTAGAAACGCTGGAAGATCTTAAAATTTTTAAAGGTTTAACTAGGTTTCATCTCATATTGAGAAAAAATAATTTGATCTGAAACTGCTTGCTTCTTGTAGTTAATAAAAAGGGCTCTTTATCATCTCTGGTATTCCCTTTTAATTTAGATAGTGTATGGTTGAATAAGAATCTTGAATGACTTGATCTTTTAACCTTGAATTTTTTCATGTAGTACCTATGTATGATTTTATTAAAAATTTACTCGTAATTTTGAGTACTTGTGTGCCCAAAATATTTTCACATTTTCTTTTTGAAATCAATCATATTTAGAGCATGGGTGAAATCTGTTTTTGTTCCTGTTTAAATATTTTGCCAAGCCTGGGAAATTTCTGGAGGAAAACCAGAATGCTAACTGTGTATTCCTTAGCAAGGTATTCAGGACACCATGAAATAAGAAAATCCCCCTCAACCACAGTTCTTGTTATATACAGCTTTTGTATAACTTTCAAGCACCAGCTGGTGGATCTTCTTTATATAAAGAACACAAAGATAGTTGCAGCACCATTTTCAACTCTGCTGAAACAAAATGAAATGCCTTGGGGCAATGTCTCTACTTACATGTATTTTAAACCTTCCAGTAAGGATGTGCATGCTTATGTAACTAATATTAACTTTGTCTGACACTTTTGTTGCACCACAGCGAAATTATTCCAGTTCTTGTAGCTTTTTGTACCTACTGAGTTGAGAAAGGCAGCACAACCTATGTTAATGGATTGTAAATGGCATTGTTTAAGCTTGTCTCACAGCTCCACTAGGTTTTGATATGCTTTTCTCCCCTCATAAATATTTATACCCATCCATGCTTGACAGCTGAGGAAAGTCTGTCCAAGTAAGCTTTTTGGCCTAATCAATGCAAATTTCTAGAGATTCCTTTCTGCAGTGCTGAAGGCAGAGGAAACAACTGGAGTGCTGCTGTGGTGGTCTCCATCCTTATTCACACATCAGCAGCAAACTTGCTCTCTTGTGACATGGGAAGTGAGAGTGGGTCAACCTTCCTTGCAGTCGGAATGAACTAAATGCTCTCAGTACAGTAAACTACTGTGTCCTGCCATTCATTGTTAATGCTTCAAGGATTTAGAACTGTAGTGATGTATCAATGTCATTTATTGGGTGAGCAGATCTTTACCATACTCACTCCTCTTCATCTGTGAACAGTATCTTCTACTTTTTCCCCATGTTATACTGCTAGTGAGGATATGAGGGTACTTAGGGAAACTATTCTGGGAAAAATAGTGAATGACTAGGAAACCCTGAACTCTAAGGGTCTCAAAACAATAGAAGCTGCCTTGTGATAAATTCAGGGAAACTTAAAAGAGGAACTTAATTTTGGATAGCTTACAGCATACTTGCAGTATTTTATTAGAAGGATATCAAGCCTTTATTAGGGTTTTAAGGATATCCAGTTATTGTAGGCTCTAAAAGTAGTGGTAGAGGTGGTATAAAAGTCCCAAGGACTTATACTCCAAGGAGATGAGGTGGTGTGACAATATGGGTAGCAGACTTCTGTAACTCCTGCCCCTTTTCCCATTTCATAACGATGATCCAATATCTGTTGGAAGTCAATGAGTTTTGAGCGCCTTTCTGTTTGCAGCAGCTCGAACAGAGTTTGCTCTGATTAAATGTGTTCAGACGCAGTCGGTGCCCT
Source organism: Notiomystis cincta (assembly GCA_013398075.1). NCBI lineage: Eukaryota > Metazoa > Chordata > Aves > Passeriformes > Notiomystidae > Notiomystis > Notiomystis cincta. The sequence continues at coordinate 83,903 of VZRX01003736.1, forward strand.
CTGGGTGCTGGAGTGCTGGTGAGAGAAGTAAAGGTAGGAGCAGCTGGAGACATTAGGCTAGCTGCAGGTTTTGCAGATGCGGGAGAGAGACGGCGTGTAAGCGAGCGTGTAGGAGCCCTCCCCTCTGGCAACGTGTCAGGATCCATTTGGCAAACTGACGCTCAGCCTGAGCGAGGGCTGAGCCTGCCTCGGAGAGCCCAGCTGAGGCAGGTGCTTGTGCACTTGGCAGCAGTTCGGGCCCGGGGCCTTGCTGTCTTGGGAAGGAGGGGTCTGCTGGAAGCTGATAAATTGCTGTGACAAAGAGGTTCTTGTGCCTGGTGACGATGTTATGGAGTAACTACACTGTAAAGGACTGATTTAAGTGCATGTTCCGCACGGCTGGTACTGCATCACAAGGGTTTTTCTAAAGTACCGTGGCAGAGAATGTGTTAATGCCTCTCACTGTTTTCCTTAATGCAGTTAGGGATAAATCTTTGAAATAAGTGCCAGTTACTTAAGCTGTTTACTTCAGTTAGGTTCATTTCAAACTTGCTGTATCTCAGTTATGTGACTGAACTACTTTAACCCTGCAGATAATATTGCACACACACGGCATGATGGTTGTGATGCAGAAGATCTGAAGACTGAAGCTGCCAATCAGTAGTGAAATCATTAACGGTGCAGGGTGTGATTTCTGCTGTTTAATGTGTCTAGCTCAACATTTAGCATCTGGCTTAAACTGTAGTGCTATTTCTTCTTCTATTCTTATAGAGTCAAGGAAGGGAAAAGATTGCTTCTCTCAAATAATTTAGACTATTTAGATCTTTTACACATCTAATTTTAGAGTATGGTGAATCATATTTGTGGCAGTAGATATTTCCTTAAATTGATTAGTTAGAGTATGTTGGAAAATTTAGTTGTCTAACCTAATAAAGTTAAATGATTCTAAACTCATCTTTTTATGCAGGCCAACTTGTGTCTTGCAATTGGTTTTGTAAAGATATGAGCATAAATGTCTACTATGGCACCTATTAACTCTTTGGGATTGACATCTCCTCTTTTCTTTTTAAAATACATCACAAAAATAATTCTCAATTGAATATGCTAATTTCCCCCTGGATAATTTCAAAAGCCAAAACAAATCTGAAAATCTGAAAAAAATATAAAAAATTCCAGTGTCTAGGTCTGTTTATTCCTAATTGTGGCCTAAGAAGGCCTTGAAGAAAAACAAAGAAAAGATTTTGATCTTAGTAAATGCTGCTTCTGTAGTGTACTTAAATATAATTGAAACGGTAATCTTATGGTTAAAAACAAATCAAAAGAGAAAAAAATCAGCAAAACAAGTCTGTGAGCTATAGAGGTATTGCATTTGGAAACTGGGTACATTTGATTCAAGCTCTCATTAGGCAATATTAGCTACAGAACATTTTCCATGTGTTTTACATATATTTTGTGACGTGTTTTGGCATATGACCAGACAATATAATAAAACTTCCATTTGGGAGTTCAGAATAAAATCTCTGTGCCAGAGCTTGTTTGCATTAATTCTTCTTTAGATTTAGCCAATTGAGTGATGTGGCTGTAGTCTGTAATCATTTTGCTTGCTTAAGCACATGTGATATAAAAAATAGTGTTTATAATGCAGTTGTTGCATTGATCCACAAGGATGTGCTAGCTCAGGGTGTCCATTGCTGACATCTGCAGCAATGGTTTCTCACCTGTAGGTGTTGCTAGCTAAGATTATATATTGTTAGCTAACATTTTTCCAAGAGGATGAATCTTTAGAACCTTTAGCAATGTTCAGGCAAGTCTGAACTTTTGGTGTTCCAAATGGCCAGGAGCCATCATCTTTCTACGTTTAAATGGTGTGGGGGAATGGAAAGCTTATGAGTCCACTAATATAATAGCATGGCAATGGGATTAGTGTTGATCACTTTGTTCAGGAGAGAGGCTTGATTGAGGGTGATGTCTGGCAATATTACGTTAGGTTTCTGTGTAATCCACTCTGTAATAGCTGCTGTCAGCTTTGACTTTGGGCATTAATCACAGTTTGTCCTCCACTCGTACTCAGCTGGGGTCGAACACTAAGCCTTCCCTGTACTTCCTCTGTGATTCAATATCAAATTCTACTCAGTGTGTCCCCCTCTGTATCAGCAGTCAGGATACATCAGACTGTTTTCAATCACAGTGAAATGTGGAGCTAGAAAAGGCCTCTTTCTATATCTGTTTTCAAACACTTCTCCAACTCTTATCCTTGACCTAGATTTGTGTAGCTCTCCCAAGAATTTGTTGTTCAGCTAAGAACAACACCTTACACATGAACATTCCCTGTGTGTGCTACACTGATCTAAAGTGAATGGCAAATAAGATTCTCACTGAAGGGTTGTATTTCTATATATTAACTTACTGCTGATCAGTTATAATCTGAGAATTTGACATACTAGTATTTTAATGAGAAATCAGTTTATTTCTAAAAGTAATCATGTTCCTTGTAACTTGTTCTAATAATCAGTTCTAATCAGATGCACTGACATCTGATACCTCTTCTACTGAGACCAGCTTATCTTCATCACAACTTGGAGTTTACACAAAGATCATTCCTCAAGATTTAAGTTAGTTACTTGCATCTCACTTATGTGAGGCTGTCTGAGGAGTTGGATGTACTTATTCACTAGTTCTTTACCCTTCCAAAAATTATTATTCAGAAGGAAAGATAATTACAAGGGTGAAGATGAATGGTCTAATCCGCTGTCTTGAATTTTCTCATTTTCCTTCATTATTCATATTTTTTGACTGGGTGTGGGAAGCACAAGCTGAATGCTGATTCCCACATTGGCTGCTGTCTGTCCAGTGCCAGCTGTTTCTTTCCAGTAGAATATCTCAGGTGTGCACCTGTTCTCCAGCTCATGATTTAGAGGAGTTGCAGATTTGAGTCTCTTGTATTTTTTAATTGGCTCCATACCATGTGCTTTTAAAGTCTGTGGAGCAAAGAAGATTTTTGGCTTGGAATGAACACAGGCAGCTCTACTGCCTGGTGTCTATAAACCCCAGGGAATTTGGGGAGTTTAATCTCCTGTGCCTAGGGATAAACTACTTTTGTCTGTCCCCTCTTGTCTGTTAATGCTAAAGCATTCCTCCTTGGCAAAATTGCTCACTTACACCCAGCTCTTCTGAAGAAAAACATCTTTCTTAGTATTTTAAACCATTTTTTTTTTTCTTGTTGCTGCTTGAGTTAGCAGCTCTTCAGACTCTGGTCTGTATTAGTTCCTCTGGCCAGACGAACACCTTTTGACTTCTGGGGCTTGGGTGAAAAAGGACAGGTCCAACTGAGAAACTGCTATAAAAGTAGCCTCAGTAATAGGCTCTTATGGGCCCAAACTTGATAATAAAGAGTAGGGTTCAATGCAAGGCCACCATAATATAAAAATTGAAAGCCAGAATTCTGGGAACCTGATAAAGTTGTCTCTGTTAGTACCTCAGTGATGAAAGTTGATAGGACTTTTACTCCTGACTCCACCTGCTGTTTTTTGTAAATCTAAAACTGAATTACTTTGAGTAATTTTGCAACCTTTATTTTGCTATTTGTTGTTTTAATTTAAGAGCAATTATTTTCAAGAATAAAACATATTTCTGTAATGTGACTAAACTTCAACATTGTTTTGAGATTTATTCTTTTGTTTTTTCTGAACATAGGTCATAATTTAAATACATTTATGAGATTAAGTTCCTTCTGGAAGAACACTTTAAGCACAAAATAGCATAATAATGCTTTGAAACATCCAATGAAAAGGTTAATGTAAAAAATGCCCTCATGGTTAATCATCTTTCATAGAAGTTATGGTTTTATTGTATGACCAGAAAAAGGTATGACAAAAAGACAAGGACCTACATTGCTTAATTGGTATTGACCTCTGTGTCTTTATTTTGTAGCTATCTTTGTTAGTTCCCCTGGCAGCTGTACCAGTTGGTGCCTAACCCAAATATATTCTGGAAACCTGCATCCTAGAGAAAATATTAAACACCTAAGATAGAAACATGATATGAATTCTAATCTGTGCCTAGAAGTTTATTTTCATTTAATTGCTATTCAGACTGACTCAATTTATGTTTTGCGCTGTTCCCAGCCTCATTCTTTCCACAGAAAGGTAAAAAGTAAATAGAAAGAGATAAGGAACTGTTGATGAAAACTGGTAATGATATCTCAAAAATCATTTTAATAGAATAATTGGGAGATTGAATTAAGCAGATATGAAAAAAGGACACCTGAGTCTGTTTTTGCAGAATCAGGCAGTCAGAAGGATCAAGTTATTTAAAAGGCTAGTGCAGGAGTAATGGGATAGGGACAAAGGGAAAGAATTTTTCTGTGGAAAGGGAGGTTGTCAAGTGGATAATGGACAGTGGTTGTTGGTCAGTGCTCTGCTACATCAGAGCTGTAGTTGGAATCTGAAAGCACAACTGTATTTGCATGACTATTACTTTACCTGGTGTTAGAGGAACAGTAATTAGGATTTCCTCATTGGCTTTGAGGAGTGAGAAGAGAACAAACAGCTGAATTAAGTGATCTTACTGTATCTGCTTTCAGTTTTGAAAATCAATCTAGACCAGTGTGAGTATCCTTATCTGTCATGCAGTGACTGTGCTGCTGCAGCCATCCTGCTGGAATCACTGGAGAGAAGTTACAAGTTTATACCATCTGTGCTAATGCTGTAGAAGTTCTGCTGGCTGCTGGACGCTTGCTTTTCCCTGTGTTTTAATTCCGTTCTCTTGGACAGGCAGTTTGAAGCTTTTTCTGTGCTAGGAAATGGAAATTTCAGAGTTGTCATGTTCATTGACTTGTTTACATTTGCCAGCCACTGATTATTTTGGGTTTTCTCCATATGATGCTTCCTCTCTCTGCATGGGCAGTTTCAAATTTTGCTCTGCTCCCATAATAAACTAATTTCTCCTTTGTGCTGTCTGTTATCTCTTGGGTCCAATTTTCGCTGTTTATTTCTACTCAATGTTGAGTGGTTCTTTCATTTTTTTGTCGTGTGTGGGTTTTAGTTTTTTTGTTATTGGGGGTGGAAGGAATTTCTTGCGGTTTGCTTTTTTGTTTTTGTTTAGAAAGCCACCTGTTTGTCTGTTTGAATTCAGTTCACTTAATGAGAAGAATTTTGTGGAGCAAAGTTCTAAATGATCCTTCCCTCCTCTGCCCTGTGACTTTGTCATGAGGAGCACTGCTGTTAGTAGTCCATTAAATATTAATGGCTCTCTTTGCAATTTCTCTCTAATGTGCTTTATTTTGGTACCAGTCCAAGTTGTGGAAATGAAAACCCCCTCGGGAACTTATGTAGAATGTAATTTGCTCGGTAGTTTTGGCTGTAAACATGATAATAAATTAGAGGATGTAATGAATATTCATTGAAGCGCACAAGGGTTTTCTTCACCAATGTCTGCTTATTGCTTTCCCTCCAAACTATACCTGGTGAGAGATGAGCATGGATGTTGGCAGCCCCAGTGGCTTGATATGTTCACTGTGTGATATTTTTGCCTTAGAAAAATATATTCTAAGAAAGGGCCCCAAATTGTCTTGTCCTTGCAAAATTCATAGGAGAAAACAGTCAACCCCTTGGTGTTCCAGTCTGTTTAATGTGGGCTAATAAGTTTAAAGTCATAAGGTAGCCTTGTAGATGGATACAGCTTCACTGCCTTAGTTATCCTCGTGTTGGGATTCAGGCCAGTTCCTCTCACTGGAGTGAGAGGTGGTTTGAAAATCTGCTTGTGATGTGTTTTGTCAAGTCTTATTGCTCAGCAGGTTTAGGCCAGGTCATCAAATTTAGTTCATGGCAAAGAAAAATGCTTTCTTTCCCCC
>VZRX01003736.1:89937-142724 GCA_013398075.1 Notiomystis cincta
CCCCCCCACACATTTCAGTAGAGTTTCATCCTTTATTAGGAAAACTTTTTCCACTTTTGGTACTAATTCTCACTTTATTCATTTTCAATATTGATTCTCTTTTGGACTAATTGGAAACTTACTGTACATATAAAGGATGAGAAAGGGCTTGTCATATTTAAGTTTTGTGTAGTTGTCATGAGAGATTGTTAAATTCTAACTACTTCTGAATTTAAAAAATCAGAGTAAACTGTCTACCTAATTATCTCTCAGTATATAACTATTTACAGAATATACACTAATTATATGGCACAGGCTTTGGATGAGAAAAGTTTCACAGGAAAACTCATATTGTAAGTAGTCTGAAGCTTTTTGTTCTATCCATTTGCATTGAATAACCACTATGAATCAGTTAATTTTTTTAGTGCTTTCACTTAAAAATTGCATGAACTTTTTCTATAAAACTTTTTGGTTAAGTAAAAAGTTTTGATGGAGGTCTTTATTTCACTTCTTTGTCTACAGCTTTGAAAGGAATGGAAAGTCTGTGTTTTCAGAGTCTATTGAGTAGTTTATTGGCTTGGGATACCTGAGAGAATCCAGGCAATCTCTGGTCTGATTGAGACAAAGCAGCACTTTGAATCTGGATCTGTCACAGCCTGATCACAGACTTCAACATCTGTCAGGCAGTGAGGTGTCTATTTTTCCTTTATTCTGGATCAATTGCAGGCACAAATAAAGATGAATGCTTTTCAGTCTGGAATAAGTGATTTCTTAACTTGCTTTACTTGTTTCTTTTCCATTCAGTTTGATGCTTTTTGACGCTGTGCTTCTTCATGAAGAAGTTCACACTCTATCAGGAATCAACACAGTTCTGGTGTCAAGAACGTGTGTGTCACAGTGCTGCAGTGGGAATGGCTAGAAAAACAAATAGGTCAGTTTTAACACTCTTCCCAAAATGAGGTTATGGTCTCACTGGCTAGCTTCTCTAAACATCTTTCCCATGTGTACAGGAAATTCAAAAGAGTTCAGCAGAATGTCTTTCCTGTCTGACATCTTTTGTTACTTTGCAGATTGTGTTAGTTGCACATGTCTTACTCTATCTTATTTGTGTAACTCCATAATAAGTGTCTGTTTGCCCCTTTGCAATTAATTCTATTTATGTTTAGCTTGGTTAGAAATGCTGGCTGCTGGTTATGTAATTAGTGGTGTAACAATGTCACACGGTACTTATCAGTTCTTGCTGGTTGTGCTGTTTTAGTTTCCTTATGCTTGTGCTCAAGGCATTTGAATATTAATTATGTCTTGCTGAGTTTGATTTTACTTTGAGTGCAACAGGTTTCTCTGCTTCAGAAGCACCAATGGTTCTCTGCTGGTGCTGGCAGAAACAGTCTTTTGAAGTGTTTACATTTGTGGCACAGATGTCAGTGTTGCTTATTTATTCTTCTGTCTCGCTTGGTGGTGTAAACAGATCAGAATACTGTGGGATACCTCATTTGGAATGTTGACTCTGACTATCAGAAATAATTTAAGATGCCCTAATTAGGGAAATAATATTGCCTTCCTAAAAAAGCATATCTAGTGATTTTTACTGAATGATGACTTAGTCACTAACTTACCTTACCATCCCTTCACTCACCAGTAACCTCAGACCAGGTTATCTAAATGGTTACTGCTGCTATCACATGGGTTCTTACTATCCAGATGATGGGAAATAGAAATGATATCATTCTGTGGTTTCTGGAATGCAGAATCCCCCTCAGCAGTGCTAATGCAGAATGTCTGGGATAAACATGGCTTTCAACATACAGGATTACAACTCCAACAGCTGGTCCCTTCTTGAAATATGCCCACTATTGGCAATTCTGTGCCTTGGCCTGTAATGACTTTGGAAGAATTGCTTCAGCCTTACCTTGTCAGCTACTTTGTTCTCTTGGTTATAACTTTATTATACTGGACTAAGGACTAAAACTGAGTGCCAGTGTTTTCTGACAATTGTAATGTAATGAGCTAGTGCAGAACCTGGCCTCACTCAGCAGTCCTCATGGCCAGTGCTTATGAAGGACTGTGTTTCTGGCAGTGCCTTGAGCAGCACTTCCCTCCTTCTCAGCCTACAGGTCTCCTGAAACATGTACACACCCCACAGCCCTGTGTGTTCTGCTGGTGATAATGCCCAGGTCCCTTCCCAAATTCAGAATCCTCTCTACTACTAGCTTCTCATTTAACTGAGCCAAATTCCCAAGCTGCAGCTGTTGGAATCTTCAGACACTTGGCTCCTAGATGCTTAGAAAGGAGCCCATGGAGCTCTCACAGCAGTCTGGGCTGAACACAATCCTCTCCTGAGAGCCCTGTGTACCAAGAGTATTTCTGGACTATTCTTGGTGTCACTGATTCTATCTTAAAACCAATTTCTCAAAGTTCAAACTGTCAGTTCATGGCTAAATTATCTTCAAAGCAGCTCTGCCATTAAAGACAGATCTTTGTAGTCCCTATCTCTACTTAGATCATCTTTCCTTTATGTAGCTAATCTACTGCTAACGTTTCCTGGTATGTGTACTTCTCACCCCAATACCTGTACTGTGATATGCTTTTTAATTTTTGCTGTCACAGATATGATTTAAGACAAGGTTAGTTCAACATTGCATTTAAAAAAAAGGTAAGCTGCTAACAGCACAAATATTTTAAATATACATTTAAAAAAGGTATTTTCCTAATGTTCTACCTTGTAGAGAAGGGAGACCTTGCAATAAAAGAGAAAAATCATGAAACAAAAAGGAGAGACTTGTTCAGAGACATGAGAGAAGCAAGGTAAATTGGCACTCGTACAAACAGCATTATTGCAATTGTAACAACATTTTTAGTGCCTCTGGATATTTCTTATCACTATACCATAAGATGTAGCTGCTTATTTGAAATATTAAAGTGGGTACTTGGTCTAATTAGTCTGCATCAAACAGTAGAAGTTTATGAAGACCAAAGAGAGACATGTTACCTTCAGAGGAAATTATGTGTAATGAGAATAATAATATTAATTAAAATTAAAATACATAAACTCCAGATTCTGGATTTCAATTCATACCTCTTGCGTGAAGACATATCATGCCATGACACATCTGAAGCTTATCAAAAAGAAATTATTAATACATTTGGCTGTAGCATTTTCACTTGTCAGTCATAGGATGTAGCTTTTATATTAAACTTTTCCATATCTTAGCAAGAGTCTGTGTTACTTGGAACTGACTGTGAGAAGGTGATAAAGAATGTGTGACTATATTGGCTGGTCTTTTGGCTCAGTCAGATATGTGTGTTGTCATTAATCTGAGATTAATTAGTAGATGACTTTAATGTCTATGTATAGCCTGGGATATAAAAGGATTATGCTGATAAAATGTAAAGTATATGGCTTTGAGATTAAGTCCTCTTATTGCCACAAATCATATTTGATCTTCAGCTAATATTCTGGAAGGAATTAAAAAAATAATAAAGAAACCTATCCTTTATCAAAATTCCTTCCAATATCTATATATTTTTTTTTTTAATTTGGCACATGCTTAGGAAAGGATGGTAAAATACCTTTCAAGAGGAATCTGGAACACTGGATCTCTGAAGTTCTTTATTGATTAATTTATCTTCATAACAGTTGTGCTTTAGTGTAGGCACCTTAATTTTCAAGATGGTGAAATTAAAAGAAATGAAATATTTTACTTGCAAGAAACTTCATCAGCAAGGGCATTGGAAGGATCCAAATTTAGTAATTACTCAGCATTTTTTAAAATACTGTTGAAATTTATTAAAAATCAAAAATTTTGATAGTTGACTTAATGATCTTGTAGACAAAAGACTTTACAGCAGGCTTTAAGTTAAAGCCATGGTGAACTTGTTTTTCTTTTCTTTTTTCTTTTGGTCTCATTTTCTCTTTTTTCTCTCCATCTTCCTTAATTCATAATTCTAGAAACTTGAGAACTCTACAGTTTTTAATCATTTAATTTTCCCAATGCAGTATTAACAATGGCAGCACACCAGAGACTGTGGATAACTTGATAAAATTTATTTAAAAATATAAGATCTCCATGACTTTTTACAATTCCTTATCACCTGTCTCTTTCTTTGAGAGATACCAGAACTAATTTATTTTTACAGAAAATTATGTGCACATTTAGCTATCAATTATTTTTCTACTCTTTCCTGGCTAAGAAATTCAGGAATGAGGATTTAAAAGTTAGTAAACATGGTGTTATTAATGTGATTGTAACTCACTTATTTGAGGGAAAAAAAAAGGACTCTTTTCATTAGGAATATATTTTAATTTACTTGTGATCACAAATGGGCGATAAAAGTTTCCAGTTAGAATTTCAAACTACTTTTCCAATTCTGACTCCAGAAATATAAGTGAAAGCTGATTTGCACAGATTATAGTGCAAATATATATAATATATTTTACCTTTTTATTTTTGCTGAATTGAGAACTAGGATCTTTTCACAGTATTTCAGAAAATAAATGCACCTTTGCCTCTTTCATTAATGGCTTCCATTAACTCTTCAATTATCAGCATAACAACTGCTGAATATATGAAGCGAGGGCCAAGTATGGTGCTAAAATAAATATCTGGGAAAGAGCTATATAGGAGCTATAGAATTATTAAGGACTAATTCAGATCCCAGAATGACTGTGTTGAACGACCTAGTATTGCATATTTGCTTTGAAAAATGACAGTAAAAGCAGGTATTTTTCTTTATCACACATACACATAAGTTTTTTTGCAAGTTAATGAGCCTCTGTCTCCAGCAAGGTTATAACCACTGGAGGAGTTTGATTCCATAAATGAAACTTAATTAGATATGAAGCTGCATGAGTCAGAACAGAGTCCAGCTGGCTCACTTGACTATAGAACTAACAGCAATGAAACCAATGGAAGCTTTTGTCAACAAATTCATTAGTGGAGCCTGTGCTGGCTAAGAACAACCATTTTTTAATAGTTTTTTTCATTTTACATTAAAACCTTCTCTTGGACTTTGAATTAATGTGAAGAATAGATCATAATGCTCAATGCAGTGCTGTTTAAACCGTATTATGAACCTTAATGAGTTGCTCATTGACTTCTCATCACATCACTTTTGTTCCTCCAGTGAGGACAGAAAAACGCACATTTTGCTAATATCTATTCCTTGCATAAATAGCACAGGACAAAATGTAGCTGTTGACACTGCTTCCTGTTCATCACTTGACTGTCTTTGCTCAATTATCTCAGCAGCTGGATGAATAGGATTCAAGGTCTGGTTTCCCTAATTTGCATTAAGTACAAAAAGGATAACCAATGCAAGTTTGATTAGAAGGACGGCTCCTGTATATAGCAGCCAAAACAGGAAAGGACTTTGGTATTTATTCTTCTGTTCTGTATGTTTAGGCCAGCCTCTAAAGGTGTAGATGTTGGTGTTTTAGCCCCACTTCATACTTCACAGTAGTGAATTTTACTGAGTGATCAATTGTATCAAAGATACAATTTGGTGGTGTTCTGTTTTTTTTTGAGGCATGCTGGGTACAGGCATCTTGTGTAATGCAACTGCTGGTTTGTTGGAAAATTCATAAAGGTTAGCTCAACTTCTAAAAAAAAAAATATGATTGGTGGATATATCATGGAGTGTATTGTCCCAGAATATGATTTCATTAAAAAGTTTAAGCAAGGTGTAAAGGAGAGGAAAATGTGCTTGTGTGTGTGTATATCTGTGTAATTGAATGAGGTTTGCTGCTTTTGACCTGATTAAATAGTCCACTTTATCTCCTTCTGCTCTTGGCCTCCGCAGTCATAAATAATCCTTGGGATCTGCTCACTGACAAGGTTGCTGTATGCAATGGATTTCATGCCCTTGCTAAAATCTGAGCATGTTGTGATGCCACACTGCTGGAATGTGTGTAGATATGTATGAAATCTGAGTATAAACTACTGACTTTTGATATGCAAAGTATAAGCAGACTAGTCAGATTTTCAGTTTACGCTTTGCAAGTCTTGAGTGTTATCTCTATGAGAGCTTAAGCAAGATTTAGCAAATAACTTGAACAGCACATAAAAAGGGCAAGTTCTTATTTCTGTTTTTGTTTTTTTAAGCTGTATTTAAACTCCATATTTACAAATCCTTGTGCAGTTGCAGTTGTAATACAGAAGTGACACTGAAGTCTGGTCTTCTGCAGTTAAGAAATACAAGCCTCCAAACATGGAAGTGAAGAAGAGATGGAACTTGTATGCATTTTACAGGTCAAAATTCATACTGGCAAATTGAGTTCCAAACCTAGATTAATATTCTTCTACAAAGTCTTTTCTATAATGTGCCTCCCACGTTTACAACCTGCTTAATCTCTCCTGCCCAGAGGGCAGTGCTCTTCTGTAGTTCAGTGCCTGTCCTATCCAGCTGCAATAGATGGACAAGTCATGTGCTGGTCTAATATTGAGAGCTTTTATGGAATTTTTCTGTGTGTCAGGCTGTGTTCTGTGTTCAGGCTGTGTCTCTGTGACACAGTAATTGGAGAGGTACAGGAAGCTTTTTTTGGTAGATACTCTTTGGGGAGATTCAAGCAATTAATGTAAAAGTGCTTTCAGATCAGTAATTGATTTCTAAAAGGCAACACTAACTTCAGGCTCTACCAGGTCATTTACCCTGTACCTCACCTGTCTACCCCACAGCTGTGTACTTATAGATCTGCAAGTTTTGATATACTACTTTTTCAATTTGACTCATCTTTCTTTCTCAGCCATGCTGGTGGATCTGAATTTTTGCCAATGCCAGTGTAACATATGAAAAATAACAAACACGCTCCTTTAATTGAAGTTAGGATATTTTTTTGAAAGTACTATTAACCAACTTCAGAGGACATTATAAATGCTCATATTAACAGCTGCAGTAAGCTTCTGTTGCTGCATTGAGCAAGTAATTGCTTTGACTTAGCTGGACTTACTGCAGTTTGCATCAATTGAGAATCTCACTGAAGCTGGAAGCAGTTCTGGTGATTGCTTTGCTTTTCTGCTTGTTCCTGTACATAAATGAAGCATAAGCTTGTATGTATTCTTTTTATGAAATTTATTCTGCATATATTTTGCAAGGTAGGTCTTACTGAATGCTGATGAAAGCCACACCTGTCTGCTAAATTAAGAACAAAGAATGTAGTTTATTTGCTGTTCATCAAAATCAGTGTTTCCCTTGGATGAGAGCTCGTGTCTGATGATGCCAATGACAGCCACCTGCATATGTCTAACAACATAATATAGACACTGGTAATATGCTGCAGAATAGGAAAGGAGTGGGAATTGCTGTACTTCAGATGGAATAAACCCAGAAAAACTGTAGTGCTAATGAGGCAGATGACCCCGTGTGATGAATTTACTTTCTCTTCTACTTGGTGAAAGTGGTATAATGTAGTCATTTCCAGGTCCTTCTGTACATTGCCTCTGCTGCTTATTCAAGAGTAAATGCTGCAAAGAATCATAGAAAACTCTTAAATTATTCTAATCTACATCTTCCTTAGAACAGGGAACTGCTCTTTTAAATATAGTAATTTAAGCAGAAAAGAAATACTCAGAGCATAATGCTGATGTTTTGGTATTTCAGAATGTGCGACAAATTGCGCAGCTTAAGCTGTATGTTTAAATAGAAAAAAGACCTTACAAACCTAAGCAGGTCAAAAACCAATGACTGCTTTGCCATCTTTTAGTACATGCAAATGAGTCTCAGCACTACTGTTCTGTGTGAGTGCTGGTGAAGTGGCCATTTCCATCAGCAAGAAACTTACCACTTGTAGCATAACAGTGTAATGTTGCAGATAACTTCATTCTCCACAAAATTACTGTGACTGAATTTGCAATTGATTGGTCCCAGTGATATCAAGTGGTGTACTTGTGGTAGTGAATTTAAGTTGAAGAACTTAGAGAATCAGCTGCATTGAATTACTGGAAAACAGGAATTCAAAGCAAAGTTCAGAGCATATTTTAAAATGTGGGGGTTTTGTTTTAATTATTGCTTTTGCTATTAAACTGTTTTGAAGTTTGTCAGGTATAAAGAAATATCTTGTGTGTTCTTATGAATGTGTTTCTTTAGTTCAGAATAGAAAAAATACAAAACAAAGGGCTGGATCTTTTTTTCTAAAGTCTAAGTAGATAATGATGATAAACATTTAGCTGAACTCAGCTTTATTTTGTGTTTCCATGTACATTTACTGGTGTCTCTATTTTCATCCTCTGAAATGCCTTGTTACATTAGCTGGAATGATCCTTATCTCACTTTGTGTACTGACAAGGACAAATTCTGAAACAACATTTGAAACAAATGACATAAATGTGATGGAAAAATTTTATATGGAGACATTACTGTTTTTCAGTTACTAAGGTAGCCTTATATTATTATCCTGAATAACAGCAGGCTTCTTTAGTAAAAAACAATGATCAATCATGCATAGTGGAAATGTAACTGAGGTTAATTATGGGGTGGGGATCATGGAAACTATAATGAACCATAGTGTTTATAACACTAAAAACATCCCATTCAAAAGACAAATATATTAAAAATGTTCAGGAAGGAAGGTCAGAAAAGAAGTGTTCTTCTTTTCTGTTGTTATTATGGTGGAGTTTTTTCTGATTTTGGGTTTTTTCCACACTATTATATTGTATTTATGGCAAACTCAATGTAGTGGCTCCCTATAAGAACCACCAGGATGGCTTGATGCCGGAGTTCTTCAGTGCTGAGATTTTTTGTGTTCACATGGTAAAAGAAATGGAAGGTGAATAAGTGAGTGGAAAATTAATGTATCCTTGTGAGTTCCTCAGCCCACAAGTAAGGGGAGGCGTGTGTCCACTTGTTGGACAAGATTAGGGAGCAGACGTGGCACGTAAAACATCCTGTTTTGCGTGGCTGACTCTCAGATGGATTTGTTCCAGCATCTGAAAGATGCACAGGAATTGGTAGGGTAGAAGCAATGGGTTGATTGCTACTTGACAGGTTTTATGTCAGCTTAAAGCAATGAACTACAGCGCTTGCTCACTTGAATGAAGACTGACATGCAGCTGAAGGGCAGGCCTACTTTTTCCTTTGCTTCTCCCTGTTTCTACTGTTGCTCTTTGCTGTATGTTTGGTGTTTTAGTTTATGTAGCTGCACAAAATAGTCACATTATTTCTAATCCAGTAGTGGATTACTTTGCAGCTGAACTTGCATGTCTCTGCACTGTAAATGTTTAGCTTGCAGCTAGGTACTAACCTACCAAATAGATGATTTGTTGATCTAAGGGAATCACGAACCCATTTTTAAAGACAACTTGCATCCTGTTTCTGTGTCAATTTTGAGAGGAAGGCTTTGTAAGAGATGGTTACACCTAGGAGAAGGTAATAGTTTTTGGCCTTAGGGCTGACAAAGAGCTGTTGATGTTCGACTGCTGCCTTACTACCCCCACCTAATGCCAGGTACTCCATCCCAGGGAGTGACTGATATCACCAGTATGAGTGCCTGCTCATCACTAACATGCAGTCTAAAGAAGATCTGATTTAAATCTCTTATCTCCTTCCTATGTAAATGACATAGGAAACTATAAAAACAGATGGCAGACTTGGTAACAAAGTCCTTTCTATTTTTTGTCACCTACTGTCAAGTTTATGGGTTCCTGAGGGTCACTTCCATATACTTCTTGTTAACTTCTGTTGAAGAGGAGCTCCACACTCTTGTGCTGTTGGATCATCACAGTTTTGTTTAGCTGCTTGTTAATCTGACAAGAGTGCTCAACATTTCATTTAGTAATTCATTCTCTTTTCTGAGCTGCTCCCTATGATTCTGAGGTGGGAAGCATACATTAAAGATCTTATGATATGCATATTAAAGATTTTAAGATTTTTTTTTTTTTTTTAGCAGTCTGGACTGTGCATAGTAATGAAATAACACTTTTCATTTAAGCTGTAGTACCAAACAATTTATAGTGAATTTCTGACCACAGAAGTTACAGATAAAGGAGATGTGTGTGTACATGATCTGAAGGAGCATAATAAAATCTCTGAGTCATGTCTGTCTGAAATGCATAATATTTCAATGGCAAGCAAAATAGGGCTATTTATGAGCCTGGAACTGAAGAGCTTAGAAGTTCTGATGTGTTTTCATGAAAATGAGCTTCATTTTTTTTTCCAGCTAATTTTTATCAGATAGTGATTTGGTTATTAAAATATTGCATCTGGTTTGCAAAGTGTTCAATATTCACTCTTTGAAGTTGGGCACTGCTGAAGACTTACTGACCTTGAAGAGTACAATAAAACAGTACTTGTTTACATATTGGTGCCAGCAGTGCTGGCTGAAACTAGGTGTACTGAAGTGGCTGTTTTTGAGTGGAGCTTCTGGGTGAATGTAGCTAGCCAACAGGATTTGTAGGAAAGCAGGTTGAAGCATGTTTGGAAGGTCTGAGAGGCTTGTTTGGATGCAGGCTTGTGCTCAGTATAGTTGTAGAATAAATTAAAGGCATGACTTCTGTTTGCAATTTGTGCAATATTGTTGTTTTGTGGGGAAGCTGGGTAGTGGTGGCAGGTTTTGGTTGTTTTTTTAAATTTTTTTTTTCAGGAATAGAGGCTACTCTAATAATTGATGTACTGAATAGTGGTCTTGTATACAGGCTCCACTTTCAGACCTATCATGCCAGGATATATGCCCTCACATAATCCTCACTTGAATTTTTATATTTAAGTAAATAAAAGAAATCTTTTCTGAGAGAGTGGTGATAGGAGAGAGTGTTCTGATGGATGTGAAGCACAGCTTTCTCAGAGAACAGAGACTGCCTGTGACTTGTAGGTGAGATTTAATGAACGGTGGTGAATGCTAAATTAACCTCAAAAAACTCAACAGCCCCCCGCCCCCAACATTTACAGGCAAATGGATCACTCAAGAGACCCCAGAGGAAACATGAAAATTGTCCCAAATATTCTGGATCTCTTTTCTGCTCAATGAATAGAGGATGACACTTGATGTGAATCACTGACAAAGCAGGTGCACACAGGGTGCTAGTGTATTTTGGTTCTTCTTTTGTGGAAGAATGGTGCTGCACAACTTGTGATTTCTGCCAAGCATAGAGGGAAATTGTGTTCAAAAAATGAGTCTTCTAGGTACATCAGAACCTCTTTAAAATCATGACTGAAGTGCTGAGGATGTATGGACTGGGCTAGAGCACGGAGTCAAAAGGAAGAAAGGCAATCATCAGCCTGCCAGAATATGAAAAAAAAATCATGTAACTGCTAAACTCAGTGTTATGAGCCCAATTATTCTTCTTCCTATTTTTAAGATTAATTGGAATTGCTCATTTCTAAATTTAAACTTGACTAAGTGGTAACTAAAATATGGCTATTTCAGTCCCTGGATTTAAAATGTTAAAATAAATATTTATGACCTCATTAAGAAAGACTAAGTAGGTGAAAAAGAAATGAAGTTGCAGTGACATAAAATGATGTTACTTCTTTCCAAATTCTAGTAAGTGGGAGCAGGTGATCTAGAATACTTGCATGTTCACAATACAAAGTGTAAACATAATTACTATTTCCTATTAGTTGCCAAATCACACAGGAGAATGGACTAATCAGTTCTTTGCCATCTATAAACTGATGGTGGGAAAATGCTGTAGCCTTTGTAGATTTTGGCTCCTCTGTTGTATGTTAGAGATGTAAGGCTGCCAGTAGTGTGTGGTGCCCCTGCCCTCCCAGCTCAAACAACGTCTGCACTTGTAGAGACTTCAGATTCCATGCTCAAAACCCTTACATACAATGTAAAGAGTTCCATAGTGGGCATAAATCAGACAGAATAAAACATGACAGAACTAAAAAGTGTATGTTGTAATAAGTTGTTGACTTATGTGCAAAAAGAAATCTCCAAATCATGCCAGATTCTCAATGCAGCTAGGTAGTGCTGAAAACAGATGAGATTCCTGAACTAGGACAGGGATTTGGAGAGAAGACTAACTCATGCTTGGGAAGTGTTTTCAGAATGTTTTATGCTTATGATCCTAAAAAGCATGCTTCATGAGTCAAAACAAAGTTTGTGGAGAAAATGAAACTTTAAAAATATAAAATTTATCTTAAATCACTTGTACTTTTTGTTTAATAACTAGGAATGGAAACACAAAATGACGGTGAGGTTCCTCAGGGTAATAGACAACACTATGGTGTATTGAAATTGCATTTAAAGTATGTGTATTATGTTAATAAAATAAATTTCATATTGTTATAATCAAACATGTGTGTCTTGGGGAAAAAAAGGAAATATAAGAAGATATAAATTTAACAACTTAGAACCAGTGGTACTACTAATAATTCAGGAAGATTAAAGTGCCTTATTTTTGTTTTGGGAAAGTACTAATTTATATAGATAACTGATAATTCTTTTCCATTTTACTTAGTAGTATTTGTTTAAGCAGAATATTTTTAATCTTTGATTTCCATCAGGATATTTGGATTGAAGTTCTGGCCGATATTTTAAAACTTATCTGGGCAAGTCATCTGTACCATTGATATAGCCTAAATCTTGGATCATTAAGGCAATTCCAGAAGAAGGTTGATAGTGTTGTATCAGTAATTAAAAAGAACAATGAACGGATGAATGTTCAACCTAAGACCTGCATTTTAAGTGTAAAAAGTAATATAATTATTCCTAATCAGTAAAATAATTTTTAAAAAGCATAATCAAGCTAGCTTTTTATTTTTAATAATTCCAAGTGTATCTGATATTACTTTAACTTAGAACCCTCTCAATTCTTATACTCACTCATTAGTCCCACACGAGACTTGCATAATCTCTCCAGAATGCACAGTGATCTGCAGCAAATGAGATTAGTAATTAACACAAAGTTAAGGTATGCAGAGCTATGCCTGAATCCTGGCATTTTAGAGACCCTAGGGGGAGTGAGGTTGGGATTCACACCCTGTGCTCCCTTCTTGATTTCAGTTTTGGGTTAGACCTTTAAGTTCAAGGATCGGTTGGTTCTTCTACTGGATGTAAAATTTCTGTGTTTATTTCTCCTAGCAGGGTGTATTGTACCTGCATATTGATGTAGTAAAGATGGTACTTTTGGTTCTCTCATGGCAGGTGCTCAAGTGTCTTGGTATTGCAGATGTATTTCTACCAAAGTCCCTTGGGAATCTGTTCCTGGCCCCACACTGTTTAATGTTGTTAACTTGGAGGAAAACTGTACAGTGGTTAAGATCTCTGGTGACATGGAGTAAAATAAACAGTTTTCAATAATCAAGTGAAGGTAATGATATTCTTAGGAAACCAAGATACAGTTTGTGAGTTGAAAATAAGTGGAATTTCTACTGTAAATAGAAACAACTTGCAAAACTAAATGTTGAGAGACTCTAATGGCAGATGATCCAGAAATGACAGTGCAAAAATACTGCCTAAGCATGTTCCACTGTAAAAGCTGGAGGAAGACAACAGAATGGCAAAGAAATCTTTTCAAATAAGACTTGAAGTGTCTTTTCAGTGAGGAAAACATGGATGAAAGCTGCCACCAGGCAACAGGAGAGAAAACTAATGAAGCAGCTGTGAAAAATATGGCAGAAGACTATTTGAGACTATTTACAGGGAAAAAGGTTGTGACAGGAAGATAATATTTTCTATGCAGTGTTGTTGAAGCATCTGTGCTTCGGGTTTTGTTCTTGTTTGTATAAACATTTGGCATTAGGGCATGTGGTTGCATCCTGCTTGAGAAAGCATAAAAGCTGATTAATTCCTTAGCTAAAGGATTTGAGCTAAAAAGCGCTACATTTTCAGTTGCCATTCTTGCATCCTGTTGGTAACGTGCCTCAGTTTCCTCATCTGAATAAAAGGCCATGAGGGTATTTCTGTAGGAGATTGAGTTGAGTCTTCAATTTCTTAAATCCTGTGAGATACTTCTAGGAAGATATTTCTAGATCTAAATTAGTAGTGTAATGACGAAAGAAAAGCATGTATAATCTGAGATGTTTCAGCATTGTATATTTTTCAGGGTAATTAATTTTTAAAGAGGAGGATAAGGGGAAAATCTATCTTTTATTGGGTAAGCTTCATTAAAGACATGCACAGAGCCCATCAATAATGAGAGTCTTCGTCTCCATGAGCTTCCTTGTCTATTCATTTTTCTTTCCCACCTGCACTCACAATGGTGGCTGTTTGCTCCCACATACATTCAACAATGCATCATTTGTAAGCTGGCCCTCATTCATTTCATCCCTGTTTGAAAGGCCTGACAGAAAACCCTGTGAAAAGCCTTTCAATGCAAATGCCAGTTTAATGACTTGGTTCATTCAGCAGAGGGGAATCTGAGATAACTTGACTTGTCCTCACTGCAAATACAAGAAAATGTTTTCATAAAGCCTTGGACGTGTCGTGTTTTTTAACAAGATGCTTTCAGTTTGCAAACAGAATCTGATGGCTTTAGTTTTTGGTTAAATAAAACCTCAGTATTTTTCTGCATTGTCAACCTCCCACACCTCTGCCTGTGTGTGAGGGTTCCAGTTGCACTTGCTCTGCACTCTCTAAAATGCACCTGCCTTTGAAAGGTTTGATTTGCTTCATTTCCTTGGCAGAGCAGCGGTTCTTGAGCATAAACCATTGTTTGATTGGCTATTTCTGAACATGTTTAAATATGAAATTATTGGGAAATTACAAGTGTAGCTACTCTTGTTAAAGCCAAAGGACAAACACATTTAGTCTGTTTTAAAAACCTGCTTTGTGGCTTGGTCTTGGTGGTCTTAAATTAATTCTCATTTCTAAATCACCTATTTACTGGATTTTCTCACGGAAAGAGGAGACCAAAGTTACAATAACAAAAGAGTGGATCTCTCTGGGCAGCATGTGTGTATTTGGAACAGAATTTGGAGATAGTGGCTGTAGCACTGATGTAGTAAAACAAATTACTGACTTTTTCTGTTGAAGTTTAAAAACCCCACATTAGAGTTATTGGAAAGCTTTGAGGAACTGAGCAGGGATAGAACAAATGGGGCTTCCAAAAACTATGTTAACTTATTAAACTTAATCATGTCTTTTCTGTAGGTTGTTTGACTAAAATTATGAATATAGCAGTGGGATGTCTTTTCAGTGACAGACTTTTATGAAGCAAGAGTATAAATTTCTCATTTGAAGTTTGACCGCTGTGTTTAGTGTTGCACAAGTGATTCCAATATAATATTCATTTCAATTGCTTCCTCCACTTGCACATTAGTGTTCCACAAACGGTATTAAAATATTTTAAATGGTATTCTGTTTTAATATGATTTTAAAAGAGATATTTAACTAATGTTTTGGATCTGATTGATATTGTCAAATCAGTAATGGAATATGCCACACAAGTGCCAGACTTAGCATTTCTCTGTCACTGCTGATCAGTATTAGACACAGGCTATTCATTTTGGCAGTAGCTCCTCTAAGTGTATAGAATTGGAAAAGTGGAATTTAAGAGTGAATATTCTAGAAATGAAGAGAAGAGGGAAGAAAACAGAGACTCTAGTGCTATTAAGTTTCATTCCTTATTGAATTGTTCTTAAAATCAAAAAACCACAATATTTTAGGTGCTGTTCAACTAGGTATATTTCTTAGTATCATAATACATGGTAATGAGCTGGTTTCAGCTGGGATAGTGTTCATATCTTTCACAGTGACTGGTACAGGGCTGTGTTCTGGATTTGTGCTGAACACAGGGTTGATGATGCAGAGATGTTTTTGTTTTTGCTGAGCAGGGCTCACACAGAGCCAAGGCCTTCTCTGCTTTCCATGCTGCCACAGTGGTGAGAGAGCTGGGGGTGCACGGGAGGGTGGGAGGAGACACAGCTGGGACAGGTGACCCCAACTGACCAAAGGGATATTCCAGACCGTATGGCATCATGCTCAGTGTATAAACTGTGAGGGGAAGAAAGAGGAAGTAGGGGATGTTTGGAATGATGGTGTTTCTTTCCAAGTAACAATTACATGTGCTGGGGCCCAGCTCTCCTGGCTGAATGCCTGCTTGTCCATGGGAAACAGTGAATTAATTAATTCTTTGGTTTGTTTTGTTTGTAGGCCTAGCTTTTGCTTTCCCTATTAAATAGTCTTTATCTTAACCCAGGAGTTTTCCAGCTTTTATCCTTCTGATTCTCTCCATGACCTCAGTGGGAGTGGGGGAGTGAGTGAGTGTCTATGTGGTACTTGACTGCTGGCTGGGGTAAATCATGCCAGGTAATTACATTCTTTATATTCATAGTGCTTAGCCTTATTTGCTCGTTATTGATTCTTCATAACCAGGTGATGTTAAGTTTTATCTCTGTTTTACTGAGAGGTAGACTATGTCAAAGGATAAGCCATTAGTCTAAATCTAGAGAAAGCTGGTTTTGGAATAAGTAGCAGTTTTTGCTTCTGTGGCAGAAAAGTAAACCTATCTTCTGTCTTTGAAAACTGGTGGGAGACATCCTCCCATCTCTCCAAGTGCAATAGCTTCAAAAGCAACCTCACTGAAGATCTTCAATTACGTGTCTCTTGTAGAAGATTCAAACGTGAGCCTCTTGAATGAACTATTCACCTCTATGAATACCCTTCTAAAATTAGAACAGAGTAACAGACCAGCTCAGGTACCTTCAACCTTGTTGATTCTATTCTGTGCTGTAGTAATTATATTAGGATAAATAACAGAGCATGTACCACAATAAATACCCATGGATCATGCTGTGCTTTTGTGTGTTATGTTTGGTTGTCCTTGACACACACAGGCACAAATGAAAAATGAAACACTGTAGCCTCCATTATTAAAAAGGTGGAAGAGAGGTGTGTTAAGAAATAGCATTCATATGATTAACAGCAGAAGCATTTGACAAAATATATTTTCATATAACAGAAAAAAAGTATTGATACTAAAAGTGACAGTATGTTAGTTTTTCTTTGAGTCTAAACTTAATCATTCCAACATGAACATGTCTTCTTTGTGGGTGGATGGGTGTTCTGGGGTTTTTTGTGTGTGTTTGTTTTACATCATGCAGTGCCTCATTGCTTTCCACTGGACTGAAGGTGGGCTCACGTGACTTTCATTAACAGGTGATCTGATGAGGTGTTGATCTACTCTAATTTGTGTTATTAAACTATCTTGCATAATTTAGAAAAATCCATGTGTTTTTATAGCACAAAATTATACTGCCATGTGTGGAAGGAGAAATAACTGCCTCAAATGGTTCATTGACTGAACAGATAAGTTTGTCCTGACTTGTCCAAAGTGAGAAAGCAGGCTGCAGTGATAGGACCGTAAATAGTGACTTTTAGGCTTATAACTTTAACTTGGTGCTGGAATTCAATCTCTTTTTCAGTACATACCACCACAATTGCTCTAGTGAAAGGGAAGGAATGACCCCTGTGACTGAGCTACTGCTGATGTGAAATGTAATGGATCTGAATACCTGAAATCTGTTTGACCTTCCCTAAAGCACATCCTGTGTGATCTGGATGGGGCAGCAGGCTGCTACCAGAGCAGATATAACTTGTCCTTCTGCTGCTTCCTTCTTCCTTGCTGACTCTAAGGCAAGGCAGATTTAAACTGGGCAGCTGGCAGTTCATCCAAGGGTAGGTACCTGTAGGTATCTGCATTTGTGAGAGGGGAGTATATGTTAAAATGAAAATTGAGCAGGAATGCTGTGGATTTTTCCTTGTTTGGNCACAGCTGGGACAGGTGACCCCAACTGACCAAAGGGATATTCCAGACCGTATGGCATCATGCTCAGTGTATAAACTGTGAGGGGAAGAAAGAGGAAGTAGGGGATGTTTGGAATGATGGTGTTTCTTTCCAAGTAACAATTACATGTGCTGGGGCCCAGCTCTCCTGGCTGAATGCCTGCTTGTCCATGGGAAACAGTGAATTAATTAATTCTTTGGTTTGTTTTGTTTGTAGGCCTAGCTTTTGCTTTCCCTATTAAATAGTCTTTATCTTAACCCAGGAGTTTTCCAGCTTTTATCCTTCTGATTCTCTCCATGACCTCAGTGGGAGTGGGGGAGTGAGTGAGTGTCTATGTGGTACTTGACTGCTGGCTGGGGTAAATCATGCCAGGTAATTACATTCTTTATATTCATAGTGCTTAGCCTTATTTGCTCGTTATTGATTCTTCATAACCAGGTGATGTTAAGTTTTATCTCTGTTTTACTGAGAGGTAGACTATGTCAAAGGATAAGCCATTAGTCTAAATCTAGAGAAAGCTGGTTTTGGAATAAGTAGCAGTTTTTGCTTCTGTGGCAGAAAAGTAAACCTATCTTCTGTCTTTGAAAACTGGTGGGAGACATCCTCCCATCTCTCCAAGTGCAATAGCTTCAAAAGCAACCTCACTGAAGATCTTCAATTACGTGTCTCTTGTAGAAGATTCAAACGTGAGCCTCTTGAATGAACTATTCACCTCTATGAATACCCTTCTAAAATTAGAACAGAGTAACAGACCAGCTCAGGTACCTTCAACCTTGTTGATTCTATTCTGTGCTGTAGTAATTATATTAGGATAAATAACAGAGCATGTACCACAATAAATACCCATGGATCATGCTGTGCTTTTGTGTGTTATGTTTGGTTGTCCTTGACACACACAGGCACAAATGAAAAATGAAACACTGTAGCCTCCATTATTAAAAAGGTGGAAGAGAGGTGTGTTAAGAAATAGCATTCATATGATTAACAGCAGAAGCATTTGACAAAATATATTTTCATATAACAGAAAAAAAGTATTGATACTAAAAGTGACAGTATGTTAGTTTTTCTTTGAGTCTAAACTTAATCATTCCAACATGAACATGTCTTCTTTGTGGGTGGATGGGTGTTCTGGGGTTTTTTGTGTGTGTTTGTTTTACATCATGCAGTGCCTCATTGCTTTCCACTGGACTGAAGGTGGGCTCACGTGACTTTCATTAACAGGTGATCTGATGAGGTGTTGATCTACTCTAATTTGTGTTATTAAACTATCTTGCATAATTTAGAAAAATCCATGTGTTTTTATAGCACAAAATTATACTGCCATGTGTGGAAGGAGAAATAACTGCCTCAAATGGTTCATTGACTGAACAGATAAGTTTGTCCTGACTTGTCCAAAGTGAGAAAGCAGGCTGCAGTGATAGGACCGTAAATAGTGACTTTTAGGCTTATAACTTTAACTTGGTGCTGGAATTCAATCTCTTTTTCAGTACATACCACCACAATTGCTCTAGTGAAAGGGAAGGAATGACCCCTGTGACTGAGCTACTGCTGATGTGAAATGTAATGGATCTGAATACCTGAAATCTGTTTGACCTTCCCTAAAGCACATCCTGTGTGATCTGGATGGGGCAGCAGGCTGCTACCAGAGCAGATATAACTTGTCCTTCTGCTGCTTCCTTCTTCCTTGCTGACTCTAAGGCAAGGCAGATTTAAACTGGGCAGCTGGCAGTTCATCCAAGGGTAGGTACCTGTAGGTATCTGCATTTGTGAGAGGGGAGTATATGTTAAAATGAAAATTGAGCAGGAATGCTGTGGATTTTTCCTTGTTTGGCACAAATGAGAAATCCCTGTAGTAGGTGTCCCTGTCCTTATTTTTTTGTTGTTTTCAGAATAATACCTGGTACTAAAACCAAAAAAAATGCAGCTATTAATCTAAATAAAATGATGACAAGATAAAAGATTCACTAGGTGAATCTTTAAACTCCCAAGGAACAAGAGGATAACTCAAAGATTTAAAGAACTTGTCATCTAATCTGGCTATTATAAATTGATTTTAATTGAAAAATATATTGGATTCTAAGAATAATTCTGAGGCAGTTTGCATTTTCGGTAGTTTTTGCTTTACTGAGAGGAAGCTATGCTATGTATTCCAGAAATATAAACCTACTGAGCACTCCTTGAAGGGATATCCAAATGCTGGACTTCTGCCTGGACCACAAGTTAAAAAACTCGTTGCCAGTCCTTACTGGTTTCTCAGATGTTCCCTTCTTCTGTGACAGCCTGTATGGTTTTCCTGTCTTAAAATACTAGGAACATAGAATATGCTGTAAGGGACCCATCAGGATGATTGACTCCATCTCCTGGCACTGCCCAGGACATTCCCAAGAGTCCCACCATGTGCCTGAGACCATTGTCCAGAGGCTTCTTGAACTTCATCAGGTTTGGTGCTGTGACTTCCCTGGGGAAACCTGTTCCACTGCCTAGCCACCTTTGGGTGAAGAACCTTTTCCTGATATCCAACCTAAACTTCATACCATTTCCTTGAATCCTGCCACTGATCACGAGAGTGAAAAGATCTGTATCTGCCCCTCTGATTCCCTTTGTGAAGATATTGAACCACAATGAGGTCTCCCCTCAGTCTCTTCTCCAGGCTGAGCAGAACAAGTGACCTCAGCTGCTCCTCACATGGCTTCCCCTCCAGATCTTTCACCATCCTTGTGGCCCTTCTTTGGACACTCTCTAACAGCTTTATGTCATTTTTATATTGTTTATATTATATATGAACTGCTCCCAGCACTCGAGGTGAGGCTGCCCCAGTGCAGAGCAGAGTGGGACAATGTCCTCCCTTGCCCTGCTGTTGATGCTGTGCCTGATGAGCCCCAGGACAGGGTTGGCACTGCTGGCTCAGATCCAACTTCCCATCAACCAGGACCCTCATGTCCCTTTCCCATGGCACTGCTTTCTAGCCTCTCTTTCCCCATATACACACAATCAGGGTTGGTCCATCCCAGGTGCAGAATCCAGCACTTGCCCTTGTTAAACTTCACATGGTTAGTGAATGCCCACCTCTCTAACCTGTTGGGGCCTCTGCCTTCAAGGGAGTTGACAGCTCCTCCTAAGTTAGTATTGTTAGCAAACTTACGTGGTATTTCTTTGAGTCCCACATCCAGGTCATTAAAGAAGATGTTGGGGAGAAGTGGGCTGGGGATGGAGCCCTGTGGAACCCCACCAGTGACCAAATGCCAGTCTGATGTCACCTATTCCCTTCAAGTCTTTGTGCCCGAGCTGTGAGAGCCGGTTGCTCACCCATCCCATGATGTGTTCATCCAGCTGTGTGCTGGATGTTTTGTCCAGAAGGATACTGTGAGAGACGGTATCCAAAGCTTTGCTGAAGTCCAAAAGATGACATCTGCTGGCTTTCCTAGATCAACTGTCCTAGAAAAAAATCAGGTTCAACAAGTTGGATTTTCCTCCCATGAAGCTGTGCTGGCTGTGCCTAATGACTGTGTTGTCCTCAAGGTGTTTTTCGATACCTCCCAGAATAATATTTTCTAGAGTTTTACCAGGCACTGAAGTGAGACTGACAGGCCTGTATTTTCTGGGGACCTCCTTCTTGCCCTTCTCAAGAACCAGGAAAATGTTGGCCAACTTTGTTAGCTGAGACCTCTGTGGATTCCTAAGATGGCTCAAAAATCATTGAGAGAGTCTTTGTGATGATATTAACTAGCACCTTGAGGACTCTCAGATGAATCCCATCAGACCCCACAGCTTTGTAGAGATCCAGCTGGAGCAGAAGATCTGACACAACGTCAGGGTCAGTTGGAGATTAATTAATCTCATGGTCATGGTCCTCCAGCTCAGGGCACCGACACTCCCTTGGTCCACCTTCCGTGTCATTCTCATCTGAGGGTACAGGTAAATCTTATTCCTTGGGTTGCTTGTAAAGGTGGTAACCAACACCAGAATGTACAGAGATAATTTGTGTTTCCCTTCCAGAGGTCCTTAGCAAAAATCACTTTGCAGGCCTTGGAAAAGGAATTGAATCGCTATTGTACAGTGGGAAAAAAAAAAAGTTTGCATAAAATTTATCTGGGGAAAGTAAAATAAAAGGCTTTTAAACACCTGGTGTGTAATTCATGCAGAAGGGAAGAAATATAACTGAAGAGTAACAGAGCATGCAGGTAGAAATGCTTGAGTCCCAGTAATGTAATCAATTAAACTTATTTGTCTCTGCTAACAGCAGTGTGTGCTCATAGCTCAAAACCAGACAGGAGTCTAAGTGAGAGAGCAAAGGAAGTCAAAGTCCACTCACGTCCTTAGTAGGCATGTGTTGTGTACATAGATCTATTTTTATGTACCTGCACACACATGCTTATCTTTATATTAAGCTAGGAAAAGAAAGGCAGGAAATTTTGATAGAAACCATGAGAAAATCAGTTTTGCAGAGGGGGCTGTTGCACTAAACACTGATCAGAGATATATCTATGTATCACTGTGAAAGGAGTCATGCTTGTACACACTTAGCTCTAAAAAGCCTAACAGAAAGACCCCACAAGATGTCAAACATGTTTTTGTGTTGCAGAATAAGATATACTAGTATGAGAGACCCTGCCTTTAATAAATTTATAGGCTGTTGTGCTTTTGGTGTGAATTCCAGAAATATTTCTGACTACAGAATTATTTCAATTACAAGATAGTTGAGCTCTTAAGCCACCTGCTGAAGGCTTGGAACAGTTATTACAAAAAGGAAGCAGTCTGAAAATCATGTAAATGGAATGAGAGAGGGAATAAAGAAGATCTGTTGAGCAATGAAACTGAGTGGAGGGGGGAGCAGCCATGGTAAATATCTCAGTAGATATGAAAGGGAAGGGGGAAATATTTTTGTGTAATGAAGAAAAAAAAGTAAAGCATCAGGAAAACCAATCCTGCTATTTATTGTATGCACTTGTTTTAGCAATGTTTTAAACTACAGAATGAAATAAACATTTGAGTGTTAATTTTGGAAAGATTTCCAAGTGGCTTTTAGATGATGTCTTAGTGATGGGAGGTAACATAAGGAAGCCAAAAAGTTTCATGTGAGTTTTCACTTCCAAAATCCTGATTTCTTCCCAATACTTCTTTACTGGGAGCTAGTCTAATGTGTAATGCATCTTTAGACAAAATACTTCTTACTGCATAAGATTTTAGGAAATTCTTTGCCTTGCAATAGAGAGATTTGAATTTTTTGATATGTTTCTTAGTGAAGGTGATTATGCTTGATAAGGTGCCAAAAATGATTTTTAGACTGTTTTTATAAGCCCAGCACAAGGCTGCTTCTCATGTAATTTATTTATTAAATATTTCTGTGTCTGACTTTGAAGACTACACAGTGAATCTGAATGCACTGAATCAAGTCTTCCTGCTCAGAACAGGTTATTTGGTTTTATACATGTGATACAACATTCTTGGGTCCTTTTGAATCCTTTTCTAACAGGCTCGATTGTAAATTTGCCAAAGCTATGTAGTAACTTCGTGGAAAATATCTAAAATGTTTTATTTAGAGAAGTTTTAATATATTTTATTGCTATATTAAAAAAACCAAAACCAAACACAACAGAAACCAAAAACCAAAAAAACCCCGAAGAATCAAAAAACTCACAGGAAAACAACAGAAAAATCCCAAGCCCAACCCCACAACTAACCAACCAAAGAAACTCCAAACAAAATATTTTTAAAAATTTGTCTGTGAAATGGACCAGCACTCAAGTCATGAACTTTGATGCTGTTCATTAGTGTGACACAGAGACCCAAAGAGAATCCTGAAATTCTGAAATTCTTGAGTTCAGACAAAGAGAATTTTCAAGAGAGTTAAGTTTAGGCAAATCAATCTAATTTTATTTAGAGTGGACAGTAACTATAGTTATGACTCTCTTCCAATTGTTAGGCCAAGCTGGAATTACTGCTTTGTGTTTGAAATTTTTGAGTGGTTTTAAATACTATCAAATCCAGATTATCCTGTAAACACCAAATTTTGATCATTATATTTCTGCTATACTTTCATTTCAAGGATCTGCATAAGTGACACCTCTGTTGACAAGCTCAAGATGCATCTTTAGGTTTTTATGATACATTTCCCCCAAGTATTACAGGCCTTTTAATGAAGTTTTCTAAAGTCAGATATTTATCAGCTATCTAATTTCACAGCTTAATGATAGTTGTTAAGAAATAAAGCCGGTGTTCTTGACATTTTGTTATTTTACAGGAACTTTTTTATATATATATATCTCCAACTGCCTTATGACATATGACTTTGTGACTTCCTAGGATTTGATCCTGTGAAATGTTTAGCTGTTGTTAAGATTAGTAATGTTATTTACCTCTGCCAAATGTAAGAATTTTCAGGGTATTTATTGAAGTGTTTCTATCCTGGTTTTGTTTCTGTACAAGTCAAGCAGTTCGTTTCCAGGATTTAAATGCACCATTTGTTATTTTAGCTTTCACTGACATGTCAAGTGTATCATCTTCAGAACATGTCTGTATTTCACATTTGATACATTCCTAACTAAGGAGGAAAGCTGCATGGTTTGTTTTCATATATGGCATGAATATTTATACTTTGCATCGTTATAAATTTGAAAAAAGTGAGATGAATGAATGTAGTGAATCAGAGAGTTAAGTGTGTGTGATTCTAGCAGAAACACACTATAAAATTCTTCTTAAGACCTGATGACTTAAAAGAGGCAGTCCACATTTACTTCAGTCAGATCTATATCACTCAGTAACACTGGAGGTTTGTTTTACCACTTTGTGGAGGCCTTTTGGTTTGTTCTCACACCATCATGTGAAACCTGTGAGAATACTTATAAATACACCACTTCAATTTTGATCTTTCACTTGTTTTGTTCCAATAGTGCCTCTCTGGCTATCAACTGCACTATTTCCTGAAGTTGTGTTTGTCTTTCAGATATGTCTGGAACCCTTCAGCTTTACATAGAAGTTTCTAGACTATAGTGCAATAAACACCAAGTTACATATCTAGCTTAGTAGTTATACTATTATAATGAATTCAAACTCTTACCCTTATTCTCTCTTCCCTGTCTGAATCTGGATTCTATTTTATAATTTTTTCTCTGTTTTTGCTTTACTTCAGTGACTCATTGTGTTCTGCCTAGTGCACCCTGAAGCTTAAAACTTGATGCCAAGTTGATTTATCACAATCATGCATTTCTAAAAACTTGGTTCTGCTGGTTAGTCAATAGAAGGAAAGCTAAAGAAAAAACATTAACAAATGAGAACAGTTTTGTGTGACCATTGCTCTTTGAGAATCTTGATATAGTCGCTTTGATCTCTCTCCCTTTTTATTTTCTCTTTACGCAACAGAGCATCATTAAGAAATGTCAGATCAAGATATGTGATAATGTATTTTTGCTCTTATTAATTTCTTGGAGCATTTTGCCTAAGTATAAAAGTGCTGATGAATAGCTTACATTAAAAATGTATAGAGATCCCATAGCTGTAGGAAAGCTACTCTGATAATGTTGGTACTTACTTTAATATATAACAAAGAAAATGCTTTGAAGGTAATGTTATATGTGAAAAACAAACAGCAGTCAGCATTTCTACATGATGTGAAATGACAAGATGGAGATACACAACTGCATGAGGAAAAAACCCTTTTATATTCTCTTATATTGATCTTGTGAATGGAAAACTGAATTTTAGAAGCAAAGTCAACCATGACCTAACCATTAACAGATCAGAAACAAGAGTATTGAATAGATTTCTTCCTCTTCATCTCTGTGATTGAATTTTTTTTAACTGCTTAATTCACTCAACTAGAGCATTCTATTTATCTTGAGTATTACTTTATTGAGCAATATATGCTATGTCCAGATAATATACTGAAGAGCAGTGGGTTTGCATGTCTTTGGTCTAAATGTAACCCTTTGTTATTTGCACAGACTGAAAAAACCCTATCATTTTCAAACACTGTATTGGATTGAAGCTTTTTGTTATTGGTTGGTTTGGTTTTTTTTTTTAGAAAACCTATTCACAGATTTCTTGTACCTTTTCTGAATTCACTTGAAGACAAACTGGATTATTCTAAGAAGGCACAGACCTTTGGCAGTCTAATGTACATTATTTGCATTAGCCTCTTCATCTCTAGCTGGACTAGTGGATTCTGGGGTTGGTCAGCAGTGCTTCTATTCACACTGGATCCCTCTTTTGAGGCTGAGTATCCTAAACTCATATCATCTGCCAATCTCCTTTATGGAGTGGGCTTGGAAAGGAGAGGGAAGGACTGCAGGATCATGGTAAAGCAGGAGTATAGTCTACAGTTACAGAATATGCTTTTTACTCTCTGAGGAAGATAAGGCTTATGTGCTGTCTCCTGGGAGAGCCCTTATTCTTGAGGAGGAGGTAATTTTTTAGAAGATCTGTCTCAAAAAGAAGTTTTCAAACTACATTCACGTATTATTGAAAGGTGTAACTTTTCTCCTTGTTTTGTACCTTCTTTTGTAGCC
This sequence comes from Notiomystis cincta, assembly GCA_013398075.1. NCBI lineage: Eukaryota > Metazoa > Chordata > Aves > Passeriformes > Notiomystidae > Notiomystis > Notiomystis cincta. The sequence continues at coordinate 116,084 of VZRX01003736.1, forward strand.
TTCAAATATTGTGGATTTAGCAGGGCATGTTTATTAGCATACAGGAAAAAAGCAAAATGTTAATAACTTACCTGGCAAATAGGTTGTGGTGACTCTTACTACCCGAATCTGAGGACAGTTGAGTCAGATTGTTTCTGTGTACATTTCCTGTGTGTTTTCTACCATCACATAACTTATGATCAATAAGGGGGGAAACGATACTGCAGATATTTTCAGTCTGGAAGACAGAGTCCCTAGGACCCATGAAAAATCATCACTTTCATTAAAAAAAGGCATCTTTAAAATCTGAAAAATGACAAGGACTCAATTAGTTACCAACATCTGCATTTCTGTTCCAAGGCAAACACTGCATGGTTGCTGTAAGAGTGGCTCATTGGTCTCCTTTGGGGTCAGCTTTGTCTGGCTTGTGATCTTATATAAAGAAATTCAGTTGTAGATTGGATGAGTTCATGGACGATAGCTAAATGAAGACTACTTAATATATTGGCAGCATATTAATTTCAGGTACTGAGGTTAAATTAGTTCCAGGTTGGGAGCATGTTGTCTGGAAATCTGTTCCATACGTTCATCGAACTTTTTCTCCCCAGGCAAGTCTGCAGCCGCTGCTGGAGGTCACTGCATCCAGCAAAGCAAAACCCTGTTGACTTAGTATGCTCCCACTGTGGTCAGTTTTCCAGGACATGGGAGAGTTTCTCAAGATAGTCAAGTAAACAAAAAGCTCTGAAACCATTAAAGTTGGATTTGTGAGATCATGGCTGTCAAGATTGAGTGAATAAATTTAATGAGATATTAATTGCTACTGTAGAGATCAATTTTCACTGTCCATAAAATGCCCATACTTAAGGTAGGACTAAGCCCCTACTAACAAAGTGGCATTCAGAGCAGATATTTTTGTGTGTCTGCAGTTTAAACTCCTGGACTGACCAATCTGTTAGTTATTTAAAAATTATTATTATTATGGTTATTATTTAAAAATAGTTATTTAAATCTGTGGAGCTAGCTGCAGCACTGCTCAGATTGTGAGACGTTGGAAATGCCTGTCATATCAATGGTTAGACAATATTTATCATTATCCTAGAATGGACTGGGTTGGAAGGGACTTGACCCACCCAGTCAGAGAATATAGAGGAATCAATTCACTAATGACTGATATTGCAGAGCCTTTTGTCTTGCTTTTCATCATTTATTTTTATGTTCTTATGTTCATGTCAGGAAGGAAAGGAGAAAGGAAAACTTAATGGCAAAATCAATTCTGATCAAACAAAGGGAGGCAATCTAAGCATTGTAAATTCAGGAAGCCAAAACTTGGTTTTCATATAGCAGTCAAGAAGTGTGTGCATTAGACACAAAAAAATTGAAGATTGAAATCAGAACTGAATTTGTGCCTTTTGGGGGATGTCTGGAATGGGTTTTGGTCTTCGGCCTAATTTGTTACACTAACTTTATAAGTACACACACACAGATAGATGTATATAAACAAAATCAACTTTACTGTTTATTCCAAAGATGATAAAATATAAATCAAGATGTTTATCTCACCAGAGAGATGTCTTATGAAGATATGTTCCTCTGTTGTTTTTGCAATAGTCAGTTGATCATTCCTATTAAGGCCTTTTCTGCCTGAAATCCTGTAGAGCTTTTCACCCTCACTTAGAGTTTCTATTCTTTGACTGGCCAAGTATTTGTCAGGACTGGGAGTGGTGGGTCCACTTTCTACTTAGGTTATTTTTTATATAGTGTAAGAAATGCACATGAATGCACTTAATGCTCAAATTTTATAGAATTATCTTTTCTCCTAAGAGGTACTACAGCTTTTGAAAGAGTATTTAAAATCATGTGGCACACGAGCACGACTGTACCTGTAGGCAGACTTTTATGTACAAGCCAGCACAAGGCACTTGCAGTGGCTTTTGAGATCAAGTTTAGGCCCACATTACATCTGGTTAAAAATCTCCAGGTGTGTTCCGGCTAAAATGTCAGAGAGAAAGAGCTCTTTTCCTTGTGAACTATGAATAGAGAACTAATTTTTTATCTGTAATTAGGGTCATTAGCAATATAAATCCTCTAGGGAGGTTCTAGATAAAGTGCTTTCATTGGAGGAATAAAAGGTGCCACAGAGTGTCAACACAAGTGTCAGCAGTCCTACTGTAGACAGTTTAAATTTTTTGCCTTTTTGGCTGGAGTAAGCTTGGTTACTGCTTCTACAGCAAATGCGGCTGCTTGGAGAAAAGCAAAGAGAGAAGACAATGACTTTTCATGCTGATATAAAATGCAAAGCATTGTGCCAAAAGAGGCCCTTTTTTACTTCTCTAACAGTATTCTCACTAAACACTGTGAAGCAGGAACAAGCAGCACAGCATTCCTAACATATCTGATGGGTACTACAGTTGACTCCAGACATTCTGTGCATTACAGTTCATAGGTTGACTCTACTTGCACTGTCTGTAGCTTTAACCTTTTTTGAATGACTGCTTGAATCATATGTCTGTCTTTTCTGAAGAGTAGAGCACTGCTTAGAGGGTACAGTTTGTATTGCAGTTGAGCAATATTTAAATAGGAAGAAGGTAGAGGATAATGGAGCTCTGCCACCCACAGCACTAATTACATTTATTATTGTGAAAGAAAAACATCCTCACAAATTACTTAAGGCTAATGGATGTCTGTTTTTTTCTGTTTATTTTGTTTTCAGCAAAGTAATAGGCAATGAAAGCACCTAATGTTTTGAGGATACTTGGTGAGAAAAAAACTGACAATAACTTTTATCAAAACTCCTTTCCTAATTGAGGAAAACTTCTCAACAAAGCGTATATTTGAGTTAAATGTTGGAAGAACTTGTTTAATATTCCTAATGAAGGAATTAGTTGTGAGATTTCTAGTGTGTCTGAGTATCAGTCAGATCACCTGTGCTCCTCTTCTGAGGAAATTGCTGTGGTTTGTGGGCCCTCCTGGTCCAGGGAGTGGGACTGGGGCACTGGATGGGGACAGCTCCAGCTCTGGGGCATCAGACAGCTCCAAGGGACAGGGTTTGGACAGGATACTGGCCCTTGGTGAGGCTCAGGATCAGGCTTGGTGAGGCGAACTGGAGTCAGGTACTGCTTCAGGATGGCTGAGCACAGCCATGGGGGTGGAGTGGGATATCAGCATCTTCTGCCTGTTTTCTTTGTGGAGTTTGAATGCAACAATTGGTGTCATCTGACAACCCTGGTCCTGAATTAGACAGAAATTACTGTTTTCTGTCTCTTCCATTTCACAGAAATAAATGCTCATTTTACCGTTTCAAATTCCCATTGTCAGTGATGTTTGCAATTTAATGTTCAGCACTGATTCTTTGCTCTCTCTGCCAGGTAATTTAGTACACATCACCACTGCTGCTGACAAAAGTGATTGGTTTGAATGAGCAGACTATGAAATTTGTTCTTAGACAATGTATTGCTTGTGTCGTGAGAAAAAAGGCTCCCTGATGTCAGCCACATGTAAATTCTCAATTTCAATGAGAAAGGAAAATGTCCCTGTTTTCAAAAATAGGCAAAATTTCATAAGTTGATAAAATACATTCCTGCTGTGATAGGTACCAGCCTTTTTGTATTTTGGATGTGTATTTGAATATGATCTTAATGTTATTTTTGAATTTTAAAGGTGGGCTCTGATTTTGGGTACTAATTTTGGTAATGGGATATAATAGCACAACTTTTCTCTTAACATAGCATTTTGTAATATATAGCTACTTTTGCATAGAAGAATAGTATGGGTTGAATCTGTGAATTTGTAAATAAGGAAAATATCTGTAGAGGAAGAACAGATATGGAAATTAAAGTCTGAAGTTGAGAGCTCTGATAGAAGAACTGCATGCCTGGAATGACTATCCAGAATGTCTTCCCTTTTCAGAATATCCATTTAATCAATTTAATCTTGTACTTTCAAAATGTTAATTCCTCTTTTTCAGCATTTTATTTTGTGTCCTATGGTTGTTTTTAGTTTTTATAATCTGGGATAAATGCATGCTTAGATTTAGAGATGATCAATCTAAGGAATGATATCTAATAAAGTGTTCATTTTAGGGTACAGCAGGTTTCATATTTGGTAAGCAACAATTTGCTGTTTCTAACAGCACAATATGGAAGATTTCTTTTTTCCTGTGCCTAGCTCTATTCAGCAAATGTACTTCTGGTACAGTAAGAAATACTTTTGGGGAATTGAGCTTTTCCCTTTTTTAGATATAATGATTACCCCTGAATATAACCATTATCCCTAACCTTTAATTTCCACAGATGAATAGTTCACTACATATAATTTCAAGGACATGGTACCTGAACTGCTTAACAATTGGTTAATCGGGCCAAGGCTATCTCAGGTGCAAGGCAGCTAATGTGCAAAACTATTCCATTACCAGGAGCCAGACACTTAATTTTTCTCTCTCCTAAGTCATACTTTTGCTGAGAGAAGTCAAAGACCAAATTAGCATCTGTAAATTGAGAATGCTGGCATTAAATTAAACAAAGTTTTTAGGTTTGAAAATCTTGCAGAACCAGTTGTCTATGATTACTGCAGCTGAGAAGCAGCAGCTGTACTGACTTACTGTATGAATTTAAAGAACTAAAATGCTCTCAGCATGTTCTCAAAAAACTATAAGCACTCAGTGAATGTTGACTTTGTTATATGCTTATAAAGTGCTTAGTTACTTCTGATAGATCCATATTTCTTGCATCACAAGCTGACCTGTGGAAGGCATAATGACTTGGAGCAATTAGACTTTATTCACTAAAGTGTAAGGTCTAATTTACATTCCTATGTTATTCTTAAATTTTGAATTAGAAAGTCTATGGTAAAGAATTTTTGTTAAACCAAAGAACCACTGAAGTGTCAGAGGTAAATAAGACTGCCAATTCATTGGTGGGATGTCAAATTTAAAAGCAGATCGTGATTACAGCACTTTCAATGTGTCAGCTCAACTGCATGAAGAGAGAGCCTGAACTCTGCCTCTTTGGGAGTTTTCAAGACCATCAAACTAATTTCATACATGTAGGCTTGACAAAAATGGTGCTGATAGTGACAAACAATCATCATAAAAGACCAGTGTGGGACACCAGTGAATGGGCATCTAGGCTTAGGTGGAAAGAGTGCAAAATGGACCATGTGACCATTTTGTGGAACAAATACTTAGAACATAATTTGATTGTCTCTGATTATTGGAAACTGGCTTTCTGACTGGTGGGAAGATGTGGCTCTGAAAGGTTTGCTTGAGACAAGGTATAGATACTGGTAGCTTTTGAAACCCTTCTGAAGAACTTTTCCTGACTGTTGCCTGCAAATGTGCAAAACCTGGAGCACTTGAGGCAGACCTCCAGCCTCCTTACCTAGGCCCATTTCTTTTATCTTTGTATCAAATAATTCCAAATTCTGCTCTAGGAAATGGGAATTACCAGATATATCTGGAATTAGATATTAATGATTCTAAGTATAAAGCTAGTCATACTAAGACCTTACTTGCTTTCATGCCTTAATTTTATTTGAATTTCACTCTAAATGTGATAGCTTTTCTGATTTTGTGTACATGTACCCAGGTAATACAGCCTTTATTCTTTGCATTGAATACTGAGAGTAAGGACGTGTCCTCTGTCTTTCAGAGGTGAAATTCTTGAATCTTGTTAATCACACTTTAAGTGAGAAAATACACAGTAAGAAATGTCATGCTTTAAACTCAAGGACTTTATTATTTAACTGTTGAATAGTCTAAATCAGTTAAAATAATTTTCCTACCATTTTCTTTCTATATTATCTCACAAGAGTCTTTTATTTGGATGCCTAATAGAATCATTTTGTAAAGCTATTTTGTACTGAGACTGGTCCTCATGTATGTCCTGTGGAGGACAACAAGCATTCACAACTCATATGGGCACATCCATGTAGCTTTTGAAATATCAGTGTATTTTGAGGTAACTCTCTTTCTGTTCATGTCAGTCTTGGTAATATCCTTTTTTATCACTGGGAAAGGAATGGGATGTGTAAAATGCCAGCAAATGTGTTTTGGTTATCAGGAACAATCAATAGCCAGCATTATTGGATTTACTGACTCTGATGGGACAGCTGATAAGCCTTTTCTGGTCAGAAACCCTCAGGGATATGAGGAAGCCAGCCTTTATTTTTCCTTGAAACAGGCAAATTTTCTATTATCTTTGCTTTGACTTTAAGTCTTTCATGGCTCACACACTTTCTCACATCTGGGAATAATGTTTTCAGCAAGAATGAGCCAAGATCACACCTAAGTACTGCACACAGTTCATCCAGGGCACAGGGCAGTGCTCCAGGTACAGCACTGGGGTGTCAGTGAGATGTGCTGTGGAACCAGCCCTCCCTGTTCAGTTGGCATGTGTTCTGGGGTTAGGGATGTCCCATGAAGGACATTTAGTAAGTAAAGCTGAATCTTAAGAATAAACTTCAGAAAGTCAGCAGCAAAAAGGTTCTGAACACTTAATGATGGATAGAATGCTCATATTAGATCTGATTGCATAGAGCAAAGCTCTGGGCTACTGTGTGTAATGGGTCATTAAACCCAATGAAATCAGCTGTCTTAGGTCAATACTGATGTTAGGCCATTCATATTATTTGTAACAACAAATATTTCATGGTGTCCTTTAAAATTAGAACACTTTCATTGTTATTTCCCAACCTCCTTTTCTTTATTAATGAGAAGGAACATACTTGTCATAATATTTCATAACTTTCTTCAGTTCATGCTTTAGAATTTTAAGTTCTTCTTTAGATTGGCATTTTAGTGTCAGAGGGGAAAGAAGATAGTTACAGAAATGGGATGGGAGAGTTAATTAGTTTCATATATATGAAAAAGCAGAGGATCCAAGAGGATTTTGATTTCTTTAATTTTTTTTTCCCTCCCGTGATCAGTAAATTGAGTATTGAAACTAGAGACTAATTCAAGAACACTGAATTTATTAATTTTAAGAATTTGTAACACTTTGCTTACAACAACAAGTATGTGTTAGACTTACTGTAAATATTTCTATAATTTTTCAAGTCACTGATATGTAGAAATAATGTTTTTATAAGTTTAAATTTATATCATAGCACTGTTGCACACATACATGTAAGCTGTATTTGCTTTCTGTCCTTCCTACTCTTCCAATTTTTGTAGATTGTTAAAAACTTGGTTTAGAAAGGAATCTCTCTCAAGCTCTTGTAAACCACTGCTGCAGCACTGCTGAAAATCTAAGGGTGGAGATTTCAGCAGCTGCCCCACCCTCCTGATTAACTTTTCTCTAATCAGAACCTTTCTAGCTGAGAGCAGTGACAGCAGATTATAGCTGTGGCATTACACAGCACGGAGAGAGGCATCTCTGGCTGACATTAAATTTAGCTCCCATTCAGGTAGTTGTAGGCTGGTGTTACATTTCTGCTCAGCTTCCCTTTAGCCTGGCCAAACAAGTTCAGCTTGGGTTTTATGCTCAAAGCATTTAAGCTATTTTAAGATGCTTGCACCTTCTGCAAATGAATATTCTCGTTCTTCTTCTATGCCTTGCCTTGTTTTCTGTGTTTTTACAGGCTCCTGAGTCTCTTCCTTCTTCCTTTGTCAACCTTATCAGACACAGCTGAAACAAAATTCTGTACTTATATCATTCTATCTGTAATGTCTTTGAAAAGTGCTTGTAGTCTTTAGGTGGAGAACTCTTACAGTAGTCTGTATGAACTATAAACTGTCCTTTTCACAGAAAAGATGTTTTGTCTGTAATGTTACCTTCATGGGTAGATACTAATGCAGAATATTTAGTGGATTGTGGGAAATATTTTTAAGTGAGCTATTTTGGATGGTTTAAATTATGATAGCTTGCCTCTAATGAGCATATCTAATAAATTGGCAGATAAATAGCAGCTCTCTGTTTTTCAGTGTGTATTTAGAAACCTTCCTTAGAAATGTCATAAAGATTTTCACAGTAGTGTCTCAAGTGCACTGACATATTTGTTATGCAGAGTCAATGGCTGTCAGATTGCTTTCTTCCAAGACTTACTTTTCACTATTTGGGCATAAGCTTTCTTGGGAGATAAATTTTTTGAAAAGAACTATCTATTTTGTCCCTTTTTGTGTTTGCTATGAGATAATACAGTGAAAATAGAATTCTCTAGCCTCTGCTTCAGATATTGGTGATGGAACTATGGTTCAGCTGACCTCTAGTTCTGTGTCATAAATATGAATATGACAATTTTATTTATGCAAGATGCCACTTAAGGAAAGAAGCAGTATATCAGCAGAACTCAGAACATACAGCAAATGAGCTCATAAGAGCTCTCTGTTTTACAGGCTCCTGAGTCACAAGAGCTCATTTTGTCTGCAACAAATATGTTTACAAACTCAATGGCAGTGATTAGGAATTTTTAGTTCCACTCAAACTGTTTAGTACACATTAGGTGATGGCATAGCAAGAACTGTCTGACCTCAGTGTCTCCCACTACCTGTGCTATATGCAGCCAGTGCACTTCATTAGCAGACAGTTTGAAAAGGGGCCCTAAAGAGTAGTGTCTTTATGCTAAGGGATAAAAAGTAGTCAAAGCAGAAAGCTGGTGACGGACTATGTGTGGTGGGCACATCCCAGAAGGAATGTTTGAGGTTCTTCAGAATCATAGTGTTTTTACGGAGCAAATGTCTGACATTTCTTTGTTAGGTCTGAATGAGGAATATCTAGAGTAAAATCTTTTAAGGGAAATATGGGAAGTATTAAAAAGTCATATACTATCCTGATAAACCTTGCATTTCTATTACTACTTTGCTTAATTTTTAGAACTCCGTGTTGAAATGAATTGCTGCAGTTCTACAGAAATAGAGTTGACTTTGACTTCCACATTTTCTTCTGCTATGATGCTGTATTTGTTATTTAATCACCAGTATAAGAGGACTGGTGATTTCAGTCAGCCACAGCATAAGGAAGACTACTTTAAACATGCCAGGCTGCTTAGTAGTGGATTTAGCTTGAAAAACAGTCTGTGCTTTTGCTTTACTCCAACATTCATTGTACTATCCATCCCAATGCTTTTCTAGTAGGGCATCACTGATGTAACTTTCTGCACTTTGAGGAGATTTTCAGCTACTAGATATATATTAGAATAAAATTGTTGTATGTACTTTTTCATCTGCTTCTTTCATGATAAGATATTCAAGGCTGCTTTATCTGTTTAGAGTGATTTGGAAACATTAAAAACCACAGCTTCAAAATTTCAAGGTTGATGATAATAATATAGATAATTGCTTGGTGTTTAAATATAATTGATCACTTTTCCATGTTGAGGATGGGGATGCTTTCCAATGACATTGCTGAGGTGAAAAATGGCAGCTAGCCTCCACTCAGCCTCCAAAAAATACCCCATTGTATGTGTTAGATAAAAGATCTACTGAAGGAACACTAAAATTACCATATTCTTCAGGAGTAAAAAATACATGGTGCAAAAATCTATGCAATGTTTCACCTAATGTGAATGTTTACATGTTATTCAGTTTACCTTCTTCCTTCTGTAAGTCTGATCACACATATTTTGACCAAAATACATGTTTTGATGAAAATATATATTTCAGGAAGGATACAGCTTTCATTATAGCAGATGCTGCACAAGATTCCTATTATAATATCTATGGTAAACCAAATATTGAATGAAAATACTATGTTGTTGAATTGCTGCTTAGATTTTATAGCTGAAAGCGTTAGTATGTGATACATGCTAGAAATAACTCAGTAAACTTCTTTCCTTCTCTCCTCCACTGAGAAAAATGAAAGCACTTATGGGTGTGTTAGACCTGAATCATAACATTTTAATTGAACTGAATTTGAATCAACTAGGTTGATTTGCTGATTTGTTTGTTGATTTCTTTCCTCTAAACTGCAATGATGCCTTAAAGGAATATGTGCATGGACTAGACTTTCTGACTGACATCCAGAATTATCTGTGCCAGTTAAACCTTTGGATGAACCTCTTTTTCATATTTGAGGACAAACAGCTCAAAGGCACGATGTCCAGCAGAGGGGAACAAATCACAGGGAACTACAGAGAACTCAGGTAGACTCCATACAGTCCAAAATCAGGCTGACATAGGTGGTGCTCCTTGGGAATGGGAAAATCTTTGTTTTGATCCAAGAATCTTTGATCTGGCATTCTTAAGCATTGTGTCTGTATGAAAATGGTAATTCTGATGGAAAATTAAAATGTAATTTGAAGTGTTGGATTTTCTCAAAGAATAGGAATCATTACTTTTAATCTGCTTTGAGGGGTGTTTTGTTTTGGTTTTTTTCTTGTCAGTTGTTTTACTTTCTGGATAATTTAGGGCATTACTATCCTGAGAAAGTCAGAACTGAGAACAAGTAATCCTGGCACCATGCTACTTATACATAATACTTGTATAGTTTTGTACCTTCAAAAGTGATAAACATGTATTATAGCTATTTGAAAATCTTAGCTGACGTTTTGAGATGAGAAACTTTCAGATTAAACGCGACACTTTAGTTTCATTTCTTTTAACGATGGGATGACTGTAAGTTAGGAAAAGAAAGAAGGGCATTGGAGCAATTATTGAGGAAATGCAGCCACATCACATGTTTGAAACATAAAGACTGGGTAAACCTAGGATGAATTTTGCCCAGGAAAAGGACTTTCCCGTCTGGAAGCAGACGTAATTGGCAGTGGCAGCTGCAATGCAGCGTTGCTGGCGGGGATCCCCGAGCAAGGGCTGCGCCACAGATGCCGCGCACGCCCAGCTCCCGCCTGTGCCGCCTCCTCTGGCACTGCTGCAGGGCTCTGCTCGATGCTGAGGTCTGTATTCTCCACGCCCTGTGCACGAGGGGAATACAACAAAGAGCTGAGGGCATGGAAGTTATGGTGGAATAGACCTACCTGTCCCTCTGGTAACAAGCATCCCTGGTTAGCAATGGTTTTGTAGTGATTTGCCTCTTGAGAAGTGTTGGTGGTAACTGTGCTTTCTGCATTCAAGAAAAGGCCACTCAAATGGGAAGAAAGAATGGAAGTTTGTGCTTTCTTGGAAGCCACAAAATTTTTATCTTCTGACTGTGCTCAGGTTTAAAATACTTGCAAGTTTATTTAATGATGAGATTATGGAATTTACTTAATATTTATTCCTCCTCATAATAGAGTTATTGCCCATCTGTACTCCATCTTTAGTTGTATGTAATGACAGATAACTCCACTCCACAGAGTATTGATGGAGGTGATTGTTGCAAACAATTTTCCAAAACTGCAAACTCAGAATGAGTAAATAGGCCAGGAAGGAACTGTGATCTAAACTAGTTTTATCTTCAAACTAGTCTCTGAATTCTGGCAAAACAATTTCTCTTGTGGTTTTCCTCAATTTCTGGTGGAACAGCTATGCACATGTGGCATTTGTGTACAGCTTAGTTTAATGTGTAGTGTATCCTAATTATGATTGTACTATTATTATCACACTATTATTTACACAGCCTTTTTGAGGGGACTTGAGCAAGGGAAAGTAGACTTATGACGACATAGTGTGGGAGAGGAAGAAGGGAATCCTTCCCTAGGAGCACAATTCAGGGAGCTTGTCCCTTTTGCTTATGTATGTCTTATTTTTCCATTTCACAATTGTACATATCAGTATTGGCCATTTACCTTACACTTCCATGCATAGCTTGGACAGAAGTTGTTACTTTCTGCATCGTGTGACCAATAATTAGTTGTTCTTCTTGACTGACAGCCAAGATGGACATCAGACATTCCTAGTTTTCATAAACTGCCTCTTTAAAGAAATTGTTTATTTGTCTGGTGTGATTTAAAATCATCTGTTTGCAGGTTACTTATGCTGGACTGTGGCAATGCTAAGGCATTGATATTGCTTTATGCTGACATGATTTAGTATAGTCTCCTCTTTTATTACTTGTGTTGGAGCAAAGTTAAATCCCTCTGCTTTTCTTGCAGCAAAATAAAAAATAATTGAACACTTCTGTTACTGAATAAGATGTCTCTATGCTAAAGGGTTAAACTGCTTTGGTGTGGCTGAAAGTGAATGAATTTTCTTAATTAGGAGCTACTTTGAATACATTCTCACAGGGATTATGGGCATTTCAATGGGGCAGTTTTTTCCAGTTCCCTTCCCAATACCTGGATTTGTATATCTGCCTGAAGTTTTTATGACTTAGTTCCTGTCACAGTGTCTCTAAAATACAGTATTTGGTTCATATGACTCACCACCTTTGAATAATTCATTTCTTCATTGTTTACATATATTCTCCCAGTAATTTAAAAAGATTTTTTCCCCAACTTTGATTACTTCATTAGCTTGCTTTTTTTGAGCCAGTGGAAAACCCGGCAAATTAACCTACGTATGAAGCTTTTTTTTTAAACCTCAGCTAGGAAAGAGAAGGAAGAGGTGATGTAATTCATGGAATTAGTTCCCAAACAGGAAACAAATACATGGAGCTGTTGACATATAATGACTTAGAGTGTAGGTACTTGGCTGTACCTGCTAAGGGTCTACGTATGTGGAATAAAAAGTGCTCTCCATGAGGGCTGGGCAGGATTTCTCCCCTGAGCTGCTCAGAGCATGAAGGTTACCGTGTGTCATCCTGCAGAGCAGGAGCTGCCTGTGAAACAACCATGCATAACTGCAGATAATGTTTGGATCAGCATGGCTGTGGGAGGTAGAAACAGGGACCCGGATACACACTGAAAAAAGAGCTATAAAAAACCCTTCAGCTGAGGTAATGTAGGCAAGTCATATAACATGTAAAAGAACTTACTGAACAGTGAAGACTGACATTTGCATCATAAAATCAGACTTTGTTTGACTAAAGTAATGCATTTTAAACTTGTTCTGTCTTTTGGCCTAGTAAAATAGGAGCAATGAATGATTAAAGTTAAAAACAGATTAGATCCCATTTTTTAAACCACATCAGGTTTAATTCAGTAGATATATTAATTTTTCATTTTGTCATTGTTGAAAGCAATGAAAGGTTTTCATGAACACTGTGCTTATGCATGGGACTAAGTTTGACCTTCACATACAAGTAATTTGAATTGTGCATTTCCCACAAAGCAATTCTTAGATCCTGAATGAAGGGAGTGTCCCTTTCTTCCCACCTCCTTTCCTTCTACAGAGCTAAGGGACCTTTCCTCCCACCATTTCAAACTAGTGGTTTCTGTTGTTGCTATGAAATTACCGGATGGCTTGGGCGATGAGAACAATACCAAATTCCCCTTGTGCTTTCTCCTCTCCCACCAGTTCCTCTATCTCAGCAGCAGCCATTTCACCACTATTTATATTCCCTAAATTTCTGCTGTGATATAGCCCCTTTTTGCATGAAAAATTGTGTGGATTTTTTTCACTTAGGCAAAAGTTTTTTCTGACTTGATTAAGCTTATGGTTCATTAGATAATTTTTCCATGTGTCCCTGTTATAACATCTCTCAGGTGAAGAGAAAATGAGGTTGAATTCTCAAAGTAGCCAATACCTAGCTGTTTGATTTCTGTTTCCTCAGACAACACTTACCTGAAACTTACTTGATACCTACATCTGCATCCATGGTCCCTTTGATAACCCCCAGTCCCTCTTTTTCTCTGTTTTTTACTCGTGTTTTATGCAAGCAAAATTACTTGTTTTGGCTGCATAGTAACATCATTTTTAAATAGCTCCTCAGAGAAGTTTTCTATTACCCTGCATTCATACTTTTTTTTACATTAATCTATATTAGCAATTTTGTTTGTAGTGGTAAGAAGCAGATAGAAACCTCCAAGCAGAGAGAATATTTAGGAAACTCCAGCAAAATAATTGGAAAGGCATCTTGTGGGGCAGAATAAAATGACCAAAAAGAAATGCCTTATTTTCTACTTAAAATCAGAATTTTGTGGCTGTATCCATCAAAGATCAGAAGTTTCCTCTGCTTCAAGGTTGGCTAAAAACCCCTGCAAATCAAATTAGCAAAATGTCCAAATGATCACACTGGCTAAATTATGGTGATTGTGGAATACTTAGAATACAGCTTCAAATGTTCTTAAACTCGGGTTGTTAGGAATTGCTAAAGTTTAGGGGCATAGCTTGACCCCAGAATTTTCTGCTGACCCCATTAGTATAACCTCTTCTCTTCTGTCCTACAGTGGGTTTGTTACAGGTGGTAAGTTTTGGTAATTGTAGTGTGTTTTACATTATTTAAAAAGTAGGTAGTATTTACTTAGCTCAAATAATCATTAAAAAACACTTCTTAAAGCACCTTTCTTTTCTGACTGGTAGAATGTGACTATTTAATTTTAATGGTTATAAATATAAAGCTTTTGGGTACCAGAGTAAAAAGCATTGTGATAGAATTCTCGAAATGTGTGTTACTTCCGAGACTGCAGGACCAGAAGTATTCTACATTTGTGTCATCACTGGGGAATTTTTGGTAGGCAAATTGCAGTTGCAGTGCTTAAATTGGTTTAGGGCACTAGGGAAGACATCTTAAACGTTTTAATAAATAGAAAGAGTTTTAATTCTGTTTTATACCTATACCAAAAGATAAATTTCCCAGTGAAATTACTTTCTTTTATGAAGTGGAGAACACCATGTTCATCTTTGCATGGCTTCCTGAAATTTAATTTAACCTTCCATCTGCCTTGCGTAGCAGCCTACCAAATTGTGCTTCCCCAGCTTGCTTACTTCAGCAACACAAATACCTGAGACAGTATTGGCTGTATTTTTCTCAGCTTTTTTATTTAACCCAGGATTTCCTACCAAACGCAAGTTTTAGGGGGAAAAGGAGCACCTAATATCCATTTTCCATACTTCTTTGAAATATTTAACATCTTTCTAGTGACTCTCCTCACCCTTTTATCTTTCTAGTTATTTTTCCCCAGTAGCTTCCTTTCCTCCCCAGCAGGTGCCAACTTGGCACGGTGCAGGCTTCCTCTGAACTTGGTGCTGTGGCTGTTTCCAAGGCTGTTTAACAGGGAGCTCTTATGTGAGCAAGTGCAGCTGGAATTTTGCTCTTCCCCCTGCTCTCCTCGGTGCTCCCCCCGCCGTGGCCCGGCTCGCTGAGCGGCAGCAGCGGTGCCCTCGCAGCCTGGCGAGCCGGGGAGCGAGGGCGCTTTGTCGCCCGGCTAGGCAGCCTGGTTCCCGGCTAGGCAGCCTGGTGCCCGGCTAGGCAGCCTGGTTCCCGGCTAGGCAGCCTGGTGCCCGGCTAGGCAGCCTGGCTCTCGGCTAGGCAGCCTGGTTCTCGGCTAGGCAGCCTGGCTCTCGGCTAGGCAGCCTGGTTCTCGGCTAGGCAGCCTGGTGCCCGGCTAGGCGCCCTGGCTCTCGGCTAGGCAGCCTGGCTCTCGGCTAGGCAGCCTGGTTCTCGGCTAGGCAGCCTGGCTCTCGGCTAGGCACCCTGGCTCTCGGCTAGGCAGCCTGGTTCTCGGCTAGGCAGCCTGGTTCTCGGCTAGGCAGCCTGGTGCCTGGCTAGACAGCCTGGTTCTCGCCTAGGCAGCCTGGTGCCTGGCTAGGCAGCCTGGCTCTCGCCTAGGCAGCCTGGCTCTCGCCTAGGCAGCCTGGCTCTCGGCTAGGCAGCCTGGTGCCCGGCTAGGCAGCCTGCCACGGAGCTCGGAGAGATGCTCCCTTCGATGAGGGGAACATGCACCAGCAGGGCTGGAGCTGCACAGAGCTGCCGTGCATGTTTGCTAGCTGAGGTGGCACACGGAACAGCCACCAGCCTGCCCTCCGGCCTGCTTTTCCTTCTGCAGCAGCTTAAAATGAAATCCGGTGTGTCTCATGAGCTGCACAGGGACAATGTTTCTGCCTTGCTTGCTTTAAAAGCAATAAACTTCTGCCATAGCTGATGGGACAACTGAGATAATGAATCTATTCAAGAAGAAATAACAACAATGATCATGGAACAGATTACTGCTTTGGTGTTAAAACGGAGTGAAATGGCACTACTGCCTGTTGTTAATTTTATTGTTCTCTTATTGTATCTGAACTATATAAAAATGGCACTGTGAAGTTTATCTTATTAAGGAAATAAGATGTTCAAGCACAAGAAAGATAACAACAGGGATATATTATCACTTGTTGCAAATTTTGTCTATTTTAGAGCGAAGTTTAGATGTGTCTTAATCATTATTAACTAAAATATCTTCACAGTAGATAAGTAAATTTTTATTAGGAAAGTGTAAGTCAGTTTTAATATAAATACTAATATTAGTATGAATTGAGGATTAGCATTAATATAAACTTTAGTATTGCATTTTGGAGACAGTAGAAGTCACAGGGATACAAATTACTCAAGGTTTTTTATGATAAATCAGTGGTAGAGAAAGAACAGGAGAGCACCCAGGCACTATTAGTGCTTTTGTATAGAGAGGCTGGAGAATGTCTGGAAAGTGAATTCTTAAACAGCCTGTTTCTTGTAATCTCAGCCTCTTCTTTGCTTTCTTGCACAGTAATTAGGGAAGGGAGACTGGGGAGGAAAAGAGGATTAGTAACTTCAGAACTCACTCAGACTGCACAGATACCAGTGCATAGATGTAGCATGGAGAACCAGTGCAGTCTCAGGGAGAAAAGCTGCAACGTCACAAGAAGCCCCAATGCCAACAAAGGTGTAGCTTAAAGTGCAGCTCATGTTTATTGTGTGTGTCTGTGTGTCATCATGTGTATGTGCTGTTGTCAGTGGTGGGGAAGGAATAGGATGTGCAGAACCTGAGCACAGCATCTACAGCTCTCTGAAAGCAGCTGTGCTGGAGATGTCTAGCCTAGACTTTGCCCCCTGGAGTGGCACTGAGTGTCAGAAACCTGCAGTTGCATCCTGTGGAAACAAAACTGAACTGTGCCCTCAAAGCAAGTAACACACTGATGCAGTCAGTCTGCCAGCTGAAGCATTCTGCTTTAGACATGCTCACACTTTCCTAAGGAACAGGATCGCTGTAATGCTCGTTTGTTGTTGTTTCCTTGGCTGTACATGCAAATTTAATCCTCTGAATTTTTAAATGGTCCCAGTTGTGCAGGGAAATCACATAGATGGGTGCTGTTCTAGGCTTGCCAGTGTGCTCCCTCAGACTGGAACTCCCTTGCTGCCACTCTTTTATCACTGCTCTCTTTGATTTTCTTCTCTGCACTTGATTAAGTAGAGAATTTACAATGTTCTAGTTTAGCCTTAGTATTATTTGGGCTGCCT
The DNA here is from genome assembly GCA_013398075.1 of Notiomystis cincta. Taxonomy (NCBI): domain Eukaryota; kingdom Metazoa; phylum Chordata; class Aves; order Passeriformes; family Notiomystidae; genus Notiomystis; species Notiomystis cincta. The sequence goes on from VZRX01003736.1 coordinate 133,228, forward strand.
GTTTGGAAAGTTACTTAAGAGTTAGCATCACCACACGCTGTTCTGCTTTATCTGTGTGGTATTTCAAAGAAGCTGTTTCATTTAAAGTAGGAAGGGATTAGGACCAGGACGTTTGATTAAGAAGGCCAGTGGGATCCTGGGGTAGGAACAGCACTGCCAGCAGCTCAAGGGAGGTGATCCTGCCCCTCCACTCAGCCCTGAGGAGCGAGGCACATCTGGAGTGCTGTCTCCAGTTCTGGGCTCCTCAGGACAAGAGAGACTTGGAGCTCCTGAAGCTGGTCCAGTGGAGGGTGACAGAGATGATTAAGGAGCTGGAATCTCTCTCTTACATGGAAAGGTTGAGAGAGCTGGGCCTGTTCAGCCTCAAGAACAAAAGAGGGACCTCATCAATGTGTACCAGTATCTGAAGGGAGGGTGTCAAGAAGTAGGATCCAGGCTCCTCTCAGTGGTGCCCAGCAACAGGACAAGAGGCAATGGGCAGAAACTGATGCACAGGAGTTCCACCTGAACATGAGGAAGAACTTCTTTACTGTGCATGTGACCAATCACCAGAGCAGGTTGTCCAGAGAGGTTGTGGAGTCTCCCTTACTGGAGATGTTCAACAACTGATTCACTGATCACAAGCATGGAAGAGACTACTGTTTTCCATGAGAGAAAATATGCATTTTACTCTCTGAAAAACAAACTTGCTAACTCTTTCCAGAAAGCGTTTTCACAGCATGATGGTTAAGTCCCTGGATTCTGGGCACAGGAAATGCCAGGACTCTTTTCCTTCACTTTTTAGACCATTTCACTATTGGTTCCTTATTTGTAGGAAATTGAAATGTGTTTTAAGACTTTTTTTTTTTCAATTATGCTTTGCTAGTAAGAACAGAAAACCCCCAAACTACTTCTCAGCCTGCTTTTGGATCAAATGGGTTGAATATAAGCAGTGCTGGCCAAAACAGCACCAAACTAAGATAGCTTCCACACTTATTAGGCTTCTTTTATGTACTCAAGATGTGGTGACCCTAAATGCCTGAGTCTACAACTTCAAGTCAAACTACACTGCTCATCAGAAATTTGAACCCATTGTCTTATGCTAGGATGTATTAAAAAGTGTGGGGAGTGTCTGTGGAGGTTGTTTATTGAATTTTGATATTTAGATGTCTGTGTAAATGTACCTATTCTTATACTGCTGTTCTGTTGGTCTGCATGTCATCTTGAGGATACAGTTGAAAAATATTTTTTGTCATAGGTTCAATAATTAAAATACCGTATTCTGGAATAACTCAAAAATATCTGCCTACTAATACATACATTTTAAGACATGTGTAAATCTGTTTATCTTTTGTGAAAGCATAATTGCATAGGTTTTCAGCAATTTTACAGTCATCATGAAGCATCTATGAGTCATGCACAACCCATGGGGGAATAGAGAGAGGATTTATAAGGTACTATTATCGTATCATACACTGGTATTTCTGCTAGGCTTTATACCAGATGCACTGCTTGGTTAAATTCTCATCCTATGTTGGAGTAGTTGTAGCAAAAATCTGGGTTTGCAGCTCTCCTGGAATTTTCTGAGAGCCAGAAAATACTACACTCCTTTATCACTGCTGCCAAAGAAAGAATAGATGTCACTGATCTTGATAGTGGGCATCACTTACTTGAAAAGTTAACAGGTTTTCCCAGTTCTTTCAACACCTGTCAGGAAGACTGCCTAAATCAATTCATAATGGACAGAACCTGACCAACAAGTTAAAATTATAGCTTATTTGATTGCTCTTGCTCGGTTTCTTTTTTCTCTTTTATGTATTTCTCTGTTTTCCTTCCTGAAATTCATTACCACAAGCAGCAAATGGTTTGAATGAAAGGACAGTTCCCTCTGATTCTAGAGAGTTGGGTATTTCTGTTTTCCATTTCACAAAACAAAATAAATAATAAAAAGTACATTATAATGTGTTTGCAATAGATTGAATCTCCACTGTAAGAGTCAGCCTTGTTTCTTAGCAGAAATCTAACCTATTCTCCTGACAGACATTGTGGAAGTAGATGGTATTGTTGTTGTTATTGTTACTATTATTATTATTATTATTATATTAGATGTTTTGTGCCTTAGGGAAAGGAGTATGGGGTGGCAGTTGCTACGGAAACTGGTTTGAAAGAATATTATCAGGATTCCATGAATCTGTTTCTAAGACAGCTGTCAATGTGGACATAAATTAGACTTATCCTCATTAGTTAGGTCTTTCAGGGGGTTATGGTTGTTAATCTGACATTTTCCATATCTGAGAGATTTTCTTGTGCAATTCTTCTTATTTACAAGAACAAGATAGCTGTTAATGGAGACAATGTTAATTTCTTCTCATTATATATTCTAATGCTAAGTAAAGATTTTTTTGCTTTATTTTTCCCCCAAGACTAAGGAAAAGAAGTTGTTTTATAATTCCACAAATGCTGATAGCATATTTTCCAGAAATACAAGGTGATAAACTCATATGACAGAATACAGACTTTTTAGTGTGCCCAAACTCTTCATTGTTATGGGTTGGTCCTTGGGGTGATAATTCAGCCCTACAGTTTTTTCATAGCTCTAGCTGTTTTGCCTCATTAGTCTTATACCCTAATCTCCTCTTTCTGTAGCTCCTCTATGCAGAAAGGAGAGAATCCATTTTAATCAGCCAGTGTCATCTTAGCCAATTGCTGCCTTTGGGGAGCTTAATGCAGACTCCTAACTCTGCTTTTTTCAGCAGTTCCTTGCAAGGCATTTCAACAACTACAGTTTTCTTAGTAGGGAAGCAGTGGTTATTCTGTCTTCATCTCCTTGTGGGCTCTGAAACTTATGCTTTTTTTTTACTTTTCACTCTCTTAAGGGACATTTTTAGGACTGAGCCCATCTCATGATAACCTCTAGATGTTAAATTTCCCTACAGCTGCTCATCCCAAAAAATGTTTATTTGGCTAGTGGTTAATCATATTGGCCGAGTAGACAAATATTTTCTGTGTAATATTTGGGTGTATTTTGAGTCCTTCGTCATTCTTCATTCTTTTTGTCATTTCATTATATTTAAGTCTTTTGTATCTCTCTTGGTTAGTAGAATTAGTATGATGATAGTCAGAAATTTTCACTGGAAGGGGAGAAACAAATCCTGAACTATCCTATAGTTAGAAATGTCTTGCTGCAAAATACTGTGGGGCCTTCTAATCAAGCTGGGAAAGGGAACAACTGTTTTCTCATTCTGTATGGAAATAAAAGGAGATAATTACCCTAGAAGGTTGAGGCCAGCCAAATTTAAATTAGAAATGGGTACTTTTTAACAAAAATGAACATGATGAACTGCTAAAATAAACTGATAAAATAAACTTTTGATGTAATTTCTAGCACTTTTAGAAAACATGCCTTAGCCAAATACAAGCTAAACTTTCATTAAATGCAAATTAATGAGCTCAGTGTAAGGGCAAAGTATTGACAGGCAGAAGTTGGATTATGCAGAATGCTCACTTCATCCTCAGCTTTAATAAATCAATAACAGTGTAGTTTTCCTTCCTTTCCCTTCTACTAATTACATAATTCACCAGATGAAACTGACCATAAATTGTATTTTTGTATAATAGTTTTCATTGCTAGCTTGTGTAACAACAGAGAGAAAAGTGCTTGAGTTGAATGTAGGACTCCATCTCCACATTTCTATAGCGACTCCTCAATGCAAACCTGTAGGCTGTGAACAAAGAGCAAGGTAGCTTTACTGCTGTGCTGTCACTTCATTAGGCCCCTGTATGTCCTGCTTTTACTGAATCCTGTCATTCCACTCGAGATCTCATTCCTGTAAGCAGGATCTGGTGTTGCATGTGATGATTTTTTTCAGGATGCAAATAGCTGCTTTCTTGAAGCAACCAGATATGGCAAAGTAATTTCATTAGGAATAGGCCTAGTAGTAGTGAAATTCCTAAAATATTTTTTTCCTTGGTAAAGTATTGGAAAAGATTAACTGAACCTGAACTGCTCTATCTCTATTTATGATACTTTGTACTAATGCTGTCATCTTGTTTTGGATTTACTTGCCTGCACAAGTAAATGTACAACCCTTCCTACCCTGCTACATTTTTCCTGTGCTGATAAGGTTGCAGGAGGAAAACATTCTCATTTGTAAAGGGTGGAAATTGTATAATGGGATTAAGCAGTTTGTGACATTTGCATTTTAAACCGGTATGTTTAATGACTATATGAGTAGGTTCAATTTAACTTTCATTCAGGATGAAACTTAGTCATTATGACTGTTCAAATGTCATTTCCCTACACCTGTGTATGCAGTCTTAGCTGATAATAGTTGTTGACTGAAATTTGATCACCAGACACCCATTTCAACTATGCTGTTTTTCATTTTGGAAGTTGATGTCAACGATTCAGACTTGGGGGTTTGCTTGTTAAGCACAGTTTTGGTCATCCAGTTCTTGGAATACATTGTGCCAAATTGTTCCTAGAGCTACGTTGCACAGTTAAAAATCTATGTCTGACTGCAGCACACTCCTGATACCTGCTACAACACTTCAGTGCAATGTATGTTAGGAGATTAGCAAGGAAATGAAACAAGAGCTCTGGTCATTATATTGTACATTCTACAATAATTTTACAGGATTTCCATGTCCATAGCTCTTTTTAAGAGCAACAGAATAAAAATGAGGAACACTGCTGGCAGATAAACACAAATGTGAAATAAAAGTTTTCTGTGGTAACACTGAATGAAACTTAGGCAATTGCTTTCAGCTGATATTTGCAGAGGAATCTGAGATCTTAAGGCTCATTACAAATTTATTTACAGACATACACACATATGTATACAAGTGTGATCTTTCAGTGAATACCTTTTCTTGAATACTGGTTTTATTGACTTACCTACACGTATGCTTTAAAGAACATTATATTTAGGAATATTTCTGTGTAAAAAAGAGATCCTGTTTTGCTTAAAATGCTTTCTTGAAATGATTACAAAGGACAGGCAATATTTATTCTAGGATTTTATTCAAATTGGCTCAGGCTTTTTATAATCTGTTTAACCAGTGATCAATGGTCCTTGATACACTTTGTGACTTATCTCAAAATCATTCACATTTGCATCTGGAAGATGAGGCTAGAAAACTCATGAGTACATTTCCTCTACCCTGTACTCCTTATTAATTATTAGCAACAACATTTACTCCTATTGTAGTCATGGGCTTAAAACACTGCAGAAAATTCCTACATAATTCTATTTATGCAGGGATTTCTGGTGAATTCTAGAGGTCTTATTAACCCAAATGTCACTGAAATTCTGTGGAAGCTTCTGAGAATCTCGACCATCTCACTGTGTCCCACTTCACTGTCAGTTAAAAGGTAAAAAAAACAAAAACAGAAAAAAAGAGGGAAGTAGAAAACCCCTCACACTTGGTGATTTGTTCTTGGTTACTATAGTGATGAATCCTGTATGAAAACCCACACAGTTCTGACTGAAATCCAGACATGCAGATACTTGTCAGAAAAGAAAACAAAGAAGAAATTCAATAGGATAACACTGAATGGTGGTGTGAAGAAAATCTATTTGGATGAAATTATTTACCTGAATTTTATTATGGATCGTGTTTGTTTTGGACACAGATGTTAAATAGTTCTTGCAGACTGTAAGCACAGAAAGCATGAGTGCTTGGTGGAGCATGGTGCAGGTAGTCTAAAATTAAACTCAGAGTACAGTCCTGGCTGACATTCTCAGGGAGGGTGACACCTTTGCTATTCAATCTTGTCTCTTGTATGTCCTCTATCCAAATGTAGGGACCATAACAATTATTTTTACAGTAGACTCCCTCTGTGCATTCACAATTTCTAGGCATCTATCTTCTTGGATTTTTGGCATCCTTTCCTTTATAGTCAAATTAGGTCACTCTCTCAAAGTAGCTTCTGTAGGCTCTGAGCTCGGCTTTTGCTTCTAGACTTGACCCTGTAGCTTCTAGGTCCCCATCTGTAGGCCTGGGGTGCTCTCAGACCCTGTTCAAGCTGTGAGGTTTCTTGCACCTTGTCCTCCCTGAGGCAGTGGCAGAAGCTGGATCTTCCTTCAGCTTCTCCTCCAAAAATATCCTGACCATGTTACTTTTGTTCCTATTCAGCTGAATTGGGAATTCCACTCCAATTTTCATTGTTGTTCTGCTGATCTTTTCTGTATAATGTTTTTTAATAGGCTTGTTATTGAATTTAAGAATTTTCCACTTTAAGGCTTTTAGAATGAAGTTACAGATTCTTGTATTTCATAGAAATACAGAGTTTGTTGAATTTATGATTTAAATTATGCTATGAATCTGTTTTGTTTGCTTCCCACCTGGTGAACAGCAGGGTCAGAAGGTGCAGACAGCTCTGCTGCCTAGATTGATTCCCACTCTGAAACTTGCCAGACTTCAGTATTTCTGGGTTGGGGGAAGCACTAAAACAAAGATTCTTTAGTCTGTTGAGATGTCAGGACTCTTTAGTCTGGAAATCCATATGTGGTCTTTCAAGGCTTCTCAGGTCCTAGATGGACACTAGGATATCTAGGACACTAGTGGTGAGAAAACCATAAAGTAGGTCCCCTAATGTGGTACTGTGTGTGCTTTCTCACTTCCTGTTATCCAGCTTTTCTGATGTGGGACCTGTTGCACTGGCACGTGCGCCCAGGGGGCTCAGAATTCGGCTGTGAGCAGAAATCCTGGGTCCTGCTTCTGCAGCAGGTCCTCGGGCAGTCCTGAGCCTGGGTCCTCATGGTCCTGTCATCTGGCAGGACTGGAATCACAGAGGGATTCCCCACAGCCCAGGGTCTCTGGTCTGGGCCCCTCAGCTCCTTGGTAATGAGTGGTAAGGGTGTGATACCCCAATGATTCCAGCCTCTTGTTCATGAGCTCTGAGTTTTTACTTTCTTTACAGCTCTGAGGTTATCCCAGTTCTGGGTTTAAGATATAAAATATGCTCTCGTTTCAGTAGATAGTAAACCCAAAGAGGAGGATAATATTGAAACCTCAGATTAAACATCACAACTGGCCAAAGTTGCTCATATTCACTCTCACTGTAATTCTCCACTTTGTCATTGTCGGACCTGAACTTTTCAGCAGAGGTTGTACACTACTGTGCTCTTTGCAGCATGTGAGATTCAAACTCAATAAACCTCCTACTCTGAGCAAATGCTCATAGTGAAACAACTCACCTTTGAAGTGTTTTAATGTGTATCTGCTATCTCAAGTCAGAAAAATAATCTTATTAAAGATGCTAATAAATTAAGCTAATTATTTCAATCCTATCTATTAATGACTACTATATTACATGGATCAAAAGGCTGACTTTAAAATGTTTATATCTCATTATTAATAATTACTTCTATTAAGCTTTTGTCTTTAATGTTGCCTCAGTGCTTACCTGAGCAATGAAATGCTTGAAAAAAAAAGTGGTAATTTCATCGTTGCTGTCTATAAATACAGAAGATACCAGTCTGGCTTTTAAGAGTGTTTGCAAAGCTTGGCTCTTACTGGCAACAGCCATGTACTGTAGAACAAGCAGAACTTTAATGGATGACTTATACAACGTCACATCCAAATGATCTAGACCTGCATTTACTGTGCAGTAACGTGTACTTGGACAAAGTCACCTCAGTGGGATTTGGTGATGACCCTTTTATCTGGAAGCCAGTTTTAACGGGGCTATAACAATTCAATCTTCCTTTGTCACTGTGCTGACAATGTCCTCCTCCATGATCTGAAAAGTCACTCCTAAATGAGGTCAGCACTTTTTGTCTGCTGGAGCTCTATAAGTAACAACAGTGGTTACAGTGAAATGTGATTGAAACAAGCTTACCTAAAAAAAACCCCTCATCAATAACTCCTTCCCCTGTTTCACACTGCCCTAGGCAAGTGGGAGAAAGAAAAAATGGCAAATCCCCTCCTGTTTGTATTCACTCAGCCAGATTTAAGCTAGGAGCATATCTAGGAACTACCCTATTTTGTCAGACTCGTGACATATCTACCAATATTTTCTTGAGGCCAAACAATATTTTGCTGTTTTTCAAAATGTACACATGACTCCAAGACAGGAAGTTATTGATCTTGGAAAAATTTCTTTCTGAAGCCTATATTTAGTTTCTTCTGCGAAACATGAAAATTGAAATGCATTGTGCCTATATTAAAATTTTTTTACACTTTCCCTAGATGGTATCTGTAAACTATATGAAAATAAATAAAATTTAATTTTCTTTTTGCTCAGTTCTTAGGTTTGAAATCAAAGATCGTATTCCTTGGCACCTAAAATACATTTTTATGTGTTACTTAATTGAAGGAGGTTTGTCAACTTGGGTGGGCTTTTGAGGTAATTTCCCTCTGTCATGGCTGGAGCTGATGATATTACAGCTATTAGAACACTCTTTGTTCTGAAATTCTGGTAGATGCTGCACCCCAAAATCACAGCCACATCACTTAGGGGAAGGGTCCTTATCCACTAACTCAAAGTTGGTCATTTTAGCGTAAATAATCAGCTAGCATGGATTAGTGTGTTAATTGTCTGAAGCAGTTGAAATGTTGTACTGTTGTATTTAACCAGCTGAGTTGTGAAGCTGTTAATTTCTGGCTAATGCCTGGCTGATGGTAAAGGATATTAATGGGGCCTTCTGACAGTCTGTTTTGAGTCCAGATAGGTTGGAGAGAAGTGTCTTGGCTGGTTTTAAGAACATGAGTTTTATTAGTTCCTGTGACACAGCTCAAACGTGGTAGTTCATTAGGCTTATCCCACTTAAGCCATGTGCCCACGCTTTTAAGCTTCAATTAAATGAATTGAACAGTGCCTTCTGAAAATGGGACTTACTGCTCATATCTCGCTTAGAGACTTGTGAAGAACTGACATTTATTTTGCTCTTCAAGCAATTCTTCATGTGACACCAATTAAGTATTTTGGTGGTGGTGATTCATTTGTTCGAGGTAAATGTCCAAGTGGTAAAATGACTTGGCATTAACTTGTAGTAAAAGTAATTGATCTGAATAGGTATGTCTTTGCCAGCTCAGTAGATTGCTAAAATTATAATTTTAAAATAGACAATTAAGGAAATTAAGTGAGCTTATTAGAGAGTTAATCAGCTCACGTATTGAACTAAAAATAGTCTTAAATGGTAGTAATAGCAAATTTCTTGCAAATTATTTTTTCATTAATTCTCCCATTTTGGTATTTTTGTCTTACTAGAATTAAAATATTAATTAAATATTAAATTATTAAATTAAAATATTCCATATATGACTTTTTCTACAGATACATGCTCGATTATTTCTAAAAAAAAAAAGAAAAAACAAAGCCCATCATTGTACACCATGCAAATCTTGTTCTTTATAGTGTTAGATCAAAAATGAAAAGATTTGAGTTCTGCTTCTTCTTTCCCTTTTCTCTGTTGGAGGTAATGAACATACAGGGGAGCAATCATTCAAGTTTGTTTTGTTTTTTTTCTTTAGACATTGGTTATTGGTCACTGTTAGGAGATAAGACAAAG